>MNCI01033132.1:504055-518218 GCA_015680685.1 Gnetum montanum
GGTCTTATGAGAGGAAAAATGGGGTTTTCCAAGGTCACCTAGTGATTATGGCTAACCATTGTCCAACATCACCTATCCTACACTCACATGATCATGATGATTACATGATAAGTTAGCATAAATCTCATCCTCCATAATCCAACATAACTAATAAAAATAAAACCTTGAAATAAACTAGAATGGATTAAATCATTATTGAAATATAAAATATAAAGGATATTTTATGTAATAGTAATAAGACATATTATATAAAGCATTATACTAACATTATTTTCCAATGGTTCTCTGATGACCCAATGCCTAGTAACTCAAAAGACCATAATGATTATTAAAATCATATGAAATGCAAAATCAAAATAATATGCTAAGAAAGAAATGATGGAAATGCAAAGAAAATATGCAAATGCAACTGTATACAAATGAAATACATTAAAATTCTTATGTAACCTATGTCCTTGCAAATCAGCAATTCCATATACATTGGGGCCAATGATGTTTTTAACTCAGAATGGGCCTAACCACATAGGAGAGAACCTACCTTGAAGATTTGCTTGGTCAAATGTTCTACCTCTTTTCTGGACTAGGTCTCCTATCTTAAAGACTTTATACTTCCTGTCAAAATATGATTTAACAATTTCTCAATAATTATGATTATGAAAGTCGAGACATAATCTTAACTTGTTTGTTCATTTTCTATTAGGCACAAAAATTGGATGTTTCATAACATGAATAAATTTAGATACCACAAGTTCATCTTTCATCCAAGTTTCAATCTTAGGTTTAATAGGTCTAAGTCTTGGTGAGTCATTGAATACAACTTCTCTAGGGACATGCTTAATGGATGTATCATCAAAATTTGGAGCACCTTCTAACGTTTGAAGGCATAGGGTCTTATTTATATCTTTGTCCTCTCCTAAAGGTGGTGGATCACTCAGAAGAAATCCATCATGTTGATAAGGTAAGGTATCTTCATGTATTTCTTCACATTCACTAAAAGTTTGATAGGGTTAGGTGGAATTTATATGAGGAAAAGGATTTTTTTTTCTTTTTGTAATTTCACTCACGTGGTCATCTACAACATATTCACCATGCTCAACCTCATTAACTCCAACATAAAGATTAGTATTTTGGTTTTCCAAAGATCAACTTTGCTGATCAAAGGTTGTAACTACTTGTTTGTAGAAGGGTTCTCTAGGTATAATCATATATTCAGATTTCCCTTCAATAGGGATCAATAGTTTTGAGAAATCCAACCAAAGAAGCCCCCAAAATTGGCTCCAAAAGTCCTAGATAAGAGCACATCATAAGTGGGAAACATGTCAACTACTAGGATATCCATGTAACATGTAAATGTAGGATATTGTTTAAGTTTCACCTTAACTCCATTCAACGACCCGACTGTGAGTATGTTGGATCCATCAATTTGAATTACACTTTTCATTTGTGGTATCATTTGTGCTCCTAAAGTCTTACATACCTTGAGTGGCATGACACTAACGATTGCTCTAGAATCCATCAAACAATTATGAACATTCTTTCCTAAAATAATCAACATTGTTAGGAAAGGAGGTTTCTCTGTCTTGCTTGACATGGAATTATTTGCATTCTATACTTATAGTGTGTTAGGACCTTCTACGATGTGAACTTTCCTTTCAGGGATTGAGGATTTTTCTTTTTTTAGTTTCAAGTGGATGAACTACATTCTGAACCACCTCTTTCATTTCATTAAATATTAAAAGGTCATACATTGAAATGTTAGGTTTAACCCTTTTCAAATCCTCAACTAGATCATAAGTCTTATGTTCATCTTTGGCTTCTTGTTGAGGTGGAGTTCTTTAAAATATTGAAGTGGGGTTTTTTCATTGTGGGGCATTTATTGGGGAAGACCCGGTCCAGGTATTTGTGTTTCTTTGACTAGGAGTTCTTCTATTTGGGAGAGTATAAGGATCATTCCTAGTTTGTTGTTATGTGTTGTTCATGATGTCACTAAGTTTTTGGTAGCAAGCGTTATGTGGATTGGGGTCACATACCATGACTTGTTCTAATTAGGAAACCTCTTCATTTTCTATTTCACGGGATACATTAAGGACCATAATAGGAGGTTTTCCATTTTGTTGACCTTGGGTGTTGTCACCATATAATGCTAAAAATTAGTAACAAGTCCTCTCAGAATGTTGCCTAGTGTTATTGAGATAACAATACTCCTCATTGATTGATGTGCTAGGCCTCTCAAATTGTATATGATCCTTGTTGTTGTTTCACTTTAACTCAACCACTTCATTTGAAAGTTTCTACAATGAGGTTAATATCTAGGTCATCTAGTATTAAGTCTGATTTGGGGGTTCAACGGGATTAGATATTCCATTTGGATTTATGATGGATTGAATTAAGGCCTTTGATTAATCATCATGCAAACCAGTGTTAAATGGTAGGAATGAAGCAGATGTGGAACCTTGAAAACAACTATTTGCAGGTTGAGTCATTTGAAGGGGAACAAGAGTTTGAAACATAGTATTGTTCACTTGAAAAGTTGGTAGAGGGTGAGATTGCATAGGATTACTAATGCTCATCATCCCAAATTGAGTTTGAATACTATTCATTAGGGTAATTTGTTCTAACTCCATGAATTTAGTCAACGCCCCCTATATTTCTGTTATGTTGGGATCTGATTTGATGGCATAGGTAAAGAATGGATCAATGGAAGAGAGGTAAAAGTTGTAGGTTGTGGATGCATCTCATTTGGCACATAGGTAAGCTAATGAAGAAATCTAAGATTGTAATCCCTAACATTTTTCCCAGGTAGCTTTCTTAAGTTAGTGAAGTTGCTTGATGCTATCACCGAGCTAGAGAACTTCTCAAACTAAGTCAAAAACTTATTTTTAAACTTCTTCCATAAGTCAATGGAGGCATCAAGGAGCATCAAAAACCATTGGATGGCCTTACCCCTAAAAGTTGTAATAAATACCCTACATGCCACATCATTTTGTATAATGTTATGGATCCCTAGCAAGGTTTCAAAACATTGTATGTGTTGGCAATCATCACTAGTAGGGTTTGTGGGATCATAGAACAAATTTATGTTTTGCAATGACTTTGGGATGTCATGGTAGTTAGTAACATTAAAGGGATTGCTCACCAAGGGAGCCGAAGGTTTAATGGGTTGCCAACCCAGTCCAAGTTCTCCTAAGATTAAAACTTGAAAAACGTGAAGCTCTTTGTTTTCTTAATGTAAAGTGACGTGTAGTTGGTTGGCTAGGGGCAGAGGAGAGTTCACTCATGAAACAAAAATTGCCAAAAATAAATGTTTAAATAAAATTATAAAATTGCACGAAAAGGAAAGAAGTATTATAATAATATATTTTTTAAAAAATACTAAAATATGGTCTCTAAAACAAAAATTTTTTAAGAGAAAAATAAATGCATGAAATTGCAAAATTTATAAAAAAAAATTTTAAAAAAAGGAAAATAAAAAATAAAAATTTTCAAAAAAATAAATTAAAATTGAATGAGTAATAAAAACCACCTTACCAAGGCCGAGACTCGGGTAAGGACCACCAAAACACAAATATGAAAATGGGATTGGAAAATGAGGGTTTTAAAATAAAGGATTAAAGAAAAATAGGTGATGAGACCTGAAAGTTTTCAAGAAATGAACTTTTGAGATTAGAAAATAAAGGGCTTGAAAATTCTTTAAAAATATTTTTTAAAGCAAGGGCTAAAAATAAAGATTTCAAAAAAGGTCACAAGTTCTAGAACAAGATCAAGAACAACAAAAAACAAGAAAAATGGCAAGAAAAGCTAATAAACAAAAGATGAAAGAAAAGCCCTCCTTTTAACACCCAAAAGATGTTGATGCATAAATTTGGACACACCAACACCGAGGAAGAAAACTCATTTTAAGAGACTATCACCTAGGATGCCTTCTGTATGGGTATGGAAGCCTGAGAATAATCTCAGCTAGAGAGAGCCATGTGTTATAAAAAAAAGGCAAATTAAATTGAAAGTTGGGGAATTTAAAATAAAAAAAAAGTCTTGAATACCAAGACTTGAAAATACAATAGTTTACTAAAAATAAATAAATTTTCCCTAGTCCCCCGCTATTGTTGCTGATGTTGATCCAACGCTGCTACTGTTGTCCATTGCTAGGTAGGAGACTTCGACCACAGCCAGAGAGAGAGAGAGAGAGAGAGAGAGAGAGAGAGAGAGGAGAAGAAGAAGTGAGATGCATCCACACATACACCACTATTGTTGTCACAATTACCACTCCTACCTTGGGAGCTCGCTTGCCTATCATGCGAATCGAAAGAAAGGAAAGAGGCAGATGGCATCATCTACCATGGGCACATCATTTTGGGAGAGATACAAGGCTACCTATTGTAGTGTAAAAGAAAAAGGAAGAAACTATTGCCTACTAGTTTCTTAGTTATTCTTGTGCACCGATGCTGCTAATGGAAAGAGAGAGAGGAGAGGTTGGATCTTGCACCACCAAGATAGAGGAATGCCACTACTATTCATTGTCATAGACTGCCTACCTCGTTGTTCATCGTAGTTGGTGATGACAAAGGAAAAAGGCTATTGCAGTTGCTAGGAGGACTATCGTAACCTACCACATGCCCTAATGCAGGCATGCAGCAACAACTACCATGCATATGCCTATTGTGTACATGGACTACTATCGTCCCAAAAGATAGAAAGAAACACATCATCTGTTGGTGGACTTCCTAGGATCTTATGTTGCCTTGTCAAAGAGGAAGTAGGCCCCCTCACTCCCTGGGAGATCGATCTCCCTTTCATAGTGGGTGTTTCTATCTTTTATACCCAATGTTGAGTAATTGCCACCACCAAAATGTCATGAACATCCACGTTCTACGGTAACACCCACACGGCTGGCATAACTACCACCATTACTTCTAAAACATCTGCCACCTCTTCAAGTAACGTCCACTCACCACTTTCATAGTCATGAATGGCCACCATCCACCTCATCATTCAATTTTTTGCACCAAAAGCTAAGATTGCAAATTTTGGTTTAGCAAAGTTATTCTTTGACACCCAATCTTGAATTCTCACTAGAAATGGCAGTAGCTAGTGAAAAAAATAGGATCAAAATTATGATTTAATAAAAAATTAAAGTAATTAAATTATGCTAACAATAGATAAAATATTTTTCTTGTAATTATAATCATTATTCTTTCATTAGTGGATACATGGCAATAGAGTATGCAATGCAAGGATAGTTATTCATAAAAGGTAGATATCTATAGTTTAGATATTCTCCTTATGGAAATAATTTGTGGAAGAAATAACAATGACATTAACTCATTCAATGGGCAAAGTATTCTTGCAAAGGTAAACTCAACTCTTTAGATCTAAAGCTTGCAATAGATACTGTTACATTTTAATTTAGACTTTAATACAGATTAACTTATCAAAAATATTTGTGCTATTTTTAAAATGTTTATGTTAGACATGGAGATTATTTCAAGAGGGCAACATTTTTGATATAGTTGAAGCAAGCATTAAATTGAATTGTAGTAATGAGGTTCATGCATGTTGCACTTGTATGCATGCAATCAAATGTAGGGTTATGACCACCAATGTCAAGAGGGTTGTCTATGCTTTTCGATGCCTCTGTCACTTTACCATATCCAGCTATGCCTACATTTGTGAATTTTAGCAGTACTTCTCAAGCTAAACATGCATATGCTATCTCATGTCTTCTTTTTCTTTTCTTGTTCTTTCTTTTTTTGTTTTGTTTTCTTTTGTTTATTTTATTTTTGATATTTATTTAAGAAATTCAATTTTCTATTTTATGAAAATGATTAACATAAATTTTAATATTATTGATGAATAATTGCCTATTATTAGATATAATAGACTAATAGGATTTTTTAATTTTCATGGTATTCAAACACATTTAAACATAGCCTCGTGCCTAGCATGGGTGAGGTTGACATCAACACTTTGACAAGTCGATGTAGGCCCTTTGCGCATGTGGGCAGTCTTGGGTGTGCCTACATGGTCTACAGGCAACATGGCCTCCAAAATTAAATCTATTATATATATATTTCTTTTTGTTAAGATAAAAGTGCACATGCAACATTCAGATGATATTTGTATTAAATTAATTCTTCAAATTATTCCCTAGTTAATTGTAGTTATTTCATTGGAAAATTCTTAGTAAAACACAAATTTACTTCCCTAAGTAGAAATGTAGTAGTCAACAATGTTAGTTTCACTAGATGCAAAATCATATATTGATTTTTTTGTTCAAGGTAGCAACAACCATAAGGATAAGAGGCCTCATGTTTTGCCTTTAACATCGTAAGAATGTAGCCATTTCACCTCCTTTGCAATACATTGTTGAATAAGCCCACCACCATTGAAAAATGTATGTGAGTTCTATATGCCTCTATATTGGGGATTGTACCTTCATCTTTTATCTGTGTCATTAACTATAAGGTTCTCTTGTTTGAATTGTAGATAATCTTTCAACATGTGGTTACTTTTCAAATACGATTTAGCACTTCATTATTTCATTTTATATTTATATTGGGTTAACTTACCTTGCAAAATTTGGAATAAATACTCCACTAACAAAGTTCCAAAATCATTTGAAACAAGGTTTGGGATCAGCTATAGATATAGACAACAAGTCAAATTAAATGGATTGTATGCTTGTTCAAACCTCTTTGAAATATTACAATCTTGAATAATATCAATAAAGTTAAAGTGAAGGAGCACATTACAAACTTTACCAAAATATTCATCCTCTGGGAATAGTCAACCATATTTGTTCAACAACCTTCACTTAGCTTTGGTAGGCATGCTAAAGCCTAATTGTTGAATTGCTAGGTTAGACATGATTCTAAATTCTCTTCCAAATAAATTTTCATACAAGGTTGAAATGCTTAACTATGATGATCTAATTTTTCTTTTTTTTTTCTTTTTTGTAAGTGTGGCATTTTGAATTTTGCAATTGGCCTTTCATGTTATTATGGCCACTAACTATGTGCATATTTTGACATGTATAGGCCTCATGCTATGACAATGATTGGCTATGATGTAGTCGATATTCCTTCCTCTTCCCCTCATGGCTTAGCTATGGCTACTACAAGGCCAGTTACGCCCTGCTATGCTTTTCTTTGTCATTTTTATAGCTATTTTTCTTTTGACTATAGAGGCCATATAGACCATGCATTATTCATGTTGTTATATGTTGCACAATGTAGCTATGGCCATAGACATTTGGAAATTTTGGTATTTTTTTATTATTGTCACACAATGTGACTACAACTATGCATTAGTTTTAGATTTTTATGTTTTATATGCTTCATATAAGACATACATGATAAATGTAATGAGGTCATAAACTAAAACTAGTGGATAAAAACATATCATAACAATAATTGTACATGAAGGTATATGCATATAAGTAAACCCACATACAATGTCATCAAGTAGATTGACTAAAACGGTCATCATGCTCACTAGTTTTAGGCCCTAGTAGGCCATTGCTTCATCAATTTTAGGCCCTAAAAAGCCATAATGTTGCCAATTTTAGGCCTTAGTGAGCCATAGTCCATACTTTCCTAGTAATTATGGGATGCTCTCAAAATAGCACATAAGACTAGAGCCAACATTGAAACATGATATAACATTGTAAAGGTTAAAAAATGATTGGCAAAAGAATGGATGAGATATTTACCATGAACTTATTGCTTGATCTTTGAGAAATAAAGGAATCCTTTTGACAGGACCCTATGGTCACCATTTTGCTCATTTAGTATGACAAGTTTTAGGAATTTTCATTGGTTGTCTTGTGTCACAAAGTTGGCATTACTTGCAATGTTGTTGCTCTCATTGTTGTTGGCCCTAGTCTAAGTGTTGATAGTTTCCTCTTGAAACTCTACCTCTGAACCTTGATCAATGTTAACATAATTAACTGAGGATACTGACACATTGTCCTCATGGATCACAATTTCCCCACCTTCATATGGCAAGTTAATCTCCTAATGTATAGGAGATGAAACTACCCAAAGCTTTGTCAACCATGGCCTCCCTAGAATAAATTTGAACCTAGGTGTCTCTTCAACTACTAAGAAGTTAGTAGATGTGGGAATTTTTCACCAACTATAAAGTCCAAAGAGATGGAGTCTCACTCTACTACTTGTGATCCATTAAATGACTTGAGTGCTAAGGTGGTGGTCACTTGGATATTCTCAGTTAAGCCTATTTTTTCAACAATGGAATATGGTACCACATTCTTGGCCACCCAATCATCCACATGAACATGGTGAACCTTGTATCTGCCAACATGTATAGTGATAAGGAGAGGAGCAAATAGCACTTCTCCATTTCTAGGGTCAATCTCCACCTCACTATCATGAAAGTTGAGAATTGGTTGATTCCCATTTTCCCTAAGTGAAGCTTGCTCAATGATAGAGGGAATCAACTCTCTATTGATCGACATGTCTCTTCTCACAAGGATAGAGGTTAACACTTGAGCTAGTGCATCCCTATGTGCAAGAGAGGTCATGACTAGGTCATATAAACTTAGTGATGTGTTCTTTTTCTTAAGGTACCATTTAACTTGCTTCATTATTGTGAGGAAGCTCTTTCCCTTGGCATATGATGTTTTAGCCTTGGTTGTTCTAACCTCCTCCATCCTTCCTAGAGCTTGTGGATTGGGTTTTGGTTCATGTGTTGTGGGCCTCTTGTCCATGAACATAGTTCGCCTTGATGTAGGTCTTGGCTGGTTACCTTTAGTGGGATTATAGTTTGACTTTTCAATAGGTTACTTTTTCTACTATTGTAATGATGGTTACTTGCTAACCTTTGAGTTGTTGGCCACAATAGATGGGCTTTGGTCATGGGTTTTCATAGCCTTACTTATTAAAGGTAAAGGAACTCAAATAACAAATGGTTCCTTGGGCTTTGGAGGATTAGCAACTCATCAATTATGTTGTGATGTTGAAGCCACTAAAGGGAGGACACATGATAGAACGCTTCTTAGAAATGAGACAACATGGTACCTGTATGATGAAGGGCTATGTAGGTCTTATGTTTTGGGATTGTGATGGCACTCTAATAACAAATAATTCCCTAGGAGGACTAAACTGTTTGGTTTCCATGAATGTGACTACAGTATAGGAGTTTTTCTTAGCTCTTAGACGGTTGGGCTCATTCACTACCAACTCTCCATGGTTTATCATCTTCTAGAAGTCATCCTTTAATGCTAGAAAACAATCAATGTTATGACCAATCATTTGATGATAATGGCAATACCTATCCAACCTAAAGTACTTTAGTAGCTAAGGATAATCTTTGGCAGCTATCGTTGGGTTTCTAGCTATCTCATAAAGACAATTGTGCCTCTTATGATCCTCTTTAGACAATTGCTTATGCTGTATATGGTCATTGTAAAGCAATTGTTCTAGAAGCTCAGAGGGCTTCATGGACAACCTAGCATACTTAAACCTATCCTTGCATTCAAGGTTTGGTTTTGGTTGATTTGAGGCATATGAAGTGGATGGTTGTGATGAATAAGGAAAGATGTTATGTTGTGGTGATCCCTTTCTCCTTCCTTGTTTTTTCTATTTTGCGACTATGGCCACAATTGTATGCTCTTATTTATTCCTATTGTTATCCCTTCTCATTCATTGGATTTTGTAGGCCATGTAGGCTTGGTTACTTGCCTCATAAAACTCCTAAATGTTCTTGGTTTGTGAGAAGGCTTGGCTTAGTGACCAAGGCTCTAGGTAGTATAGCTTTGACTTGATAAAGTTCTTTACTACTTCCTTGTAGATGGCTAAGAGGTGAGTTTCAAGAATAGGCTATGGGATTTCTTTAAGTGTTGAGTTCCACCTTTGAATGAAACTTTTAACTAGTTCAAGTGGCCCTTGCCTCACCTTCATCAATTGGTCCAACGTGGCATCTGGCTTTAAGTTGTATCTAAAGTGGTTGACAAATTGGTTAATCAAGTCTTGAAGAAAAGAGATGGAACCTCTAGGCAATGTTTGGTACTAATCTAGAGCCTTTCCCTTGAGGGACATTAGGAAAATCCTCAATATCGTATGAGGCCAAGCTTGCAAAAAGAGGCATTCAGATTAGAAGGTTACTAGATGTGAATTGGGATCCCCTTCACCATTGTATTTGGTGAACTTTGAAATAAGCAAGTCTATAGGCAAGGTTACTTAAGGCATTGTAGGGCTTATAGGATCACCTTGGTAGAAATCTAGAACCTTTACCATCTAAGTTATGTTGGCCTTGAGTTTTTTTAGCTCCTCATTAAGGCCTTGGATCATTTGGAAGGCTTGATCCAAGTCTTGGGGCATCCTTGTGGGTTGTAATGCTTGCATTGATGATTGAGAAAGAAGTTGAGAGGCTTGGATCTTTGCAATAGGTTGATATATCAAATGGAGAGGTTGGATTATGGTGGTCATAGGTGGGCTAAACAAGGAGAAAGATGTTTGTGCCGAAACTTAAGACACAAAGGGGACAAATGGAGTATGATATGCTTATGTTTCCTAGGGTCCCAATGATAGTCTTGCAAATATGTCAAAGGAAGATGATGAGGTAGACATCACCATGGCTAGGTGAACAAAGTTACATTGTGTGGCAAAGGGTACCAATCATTATAAGGAGGTGGATTGGAACACAGCTTGTGTCTAGTACATGGTGATGATGGGTATGGACCCAAACATGGTAGGATGGATAAGAGGAGAGTTTGGTCAAGGGACTTGTCCCATAAATGAGGTAAGAGATATGGAGCTAGGTGCAATTGTTGAAGGAGTTGATGATTGGAAAAGATTTCCAATGAAGGTGTTTAGCTCTTGTTCGGCCTCAAACTCATCTTCCTCTTCTTTGTGGTCCTTTGAGCTAATCCCCTCACTAAACTCATCAACCTCTATGAGTTGTATGAGAATTTTTACATAAAATTTTATGAGGGGGATTTGTTCATATGGGGATGGGATGTATTCTTTCTCATCTCAACATATGATTTTGCATTAACACTTAGCATCAGAGTTGGAGCATGGTATCAATAGACTATCTTGTATGTTGGCACAAAGGAAGTTGGAACTCCTCATTAATAAGTGTGAAATTTTGGTTTGTGCCTCTTTTTCTAAGTGATTACCTTCATTCTATGACTGCAAGATCTCTTGGATCATAGATATGAATTGCATCTTGGCTAGTACCATGTTTTTCAAGTTAAGAGGTAGTATGGTTGATTGACCAAAAGACATGGTAAAAAAAGTGCTAAAAATGGCTAAACAAGGTTGTAAAAGGTTAAATAAAGTGCAAACTCCAATAAGTGAAATTTAAAATGACTAAAAAAAGAAAAAATGGCTAAAAATAGATTACTTACTATAAATAGTAGGTGGTGGTAAAAAGGTTATACCCCTTTACCCAAAATGAAAATCTAAAAAGGGGGTACCAAACCTCATCCACATTGGGCTTCTTAGCTTCACTTATGCTAGGTGTAGCAAGAGAAAAGGAAGGGGGTGAGATGAGGGGATCTCATGCCTTCCTTTTCAATGTTGGTGAATGGGGGTTTACTTTTTGGTAAGTATTGTTTTAGTTGAAAAACCAAAGTGGAAACTTTGATTTTTACAAAGGTGGGGATTTTTTTATGAGAATTAGCAACATTGATCCTACTAGAAAAAATTCACAATAGGGGGATTTTGGATGATCCATGTGAGGTAACACCCATGCTAAGGGGGTTATGACATCCACCCATGCTAGCTTTATAAAACTTCCAGCAACTGTTGTGAATTTTCTCAAAGCCCAAACACCCACACTCTAGGGGGGCTTAGACACCCATTTACACTAGCTTTAAAAATTTCCACCAACATCTATGAATTTTCTCAAAGCCTAAACACCCACACTAGGGACTTGGTAATAGAAAAAAGGGCAAAAAATGGTAGATTAATTTAGGCAAAGAACTTGGATAAAGGTCCTTCCTCTAGCACTAGAAAACTATAGCAACTAAAAATTTTGGCTACTAGAAAGCTAGAAATACACTCGAAAAAGCTGTAACGACCAAAAATGTCAATGGCTAGAACACTGAGAGATTGATGGGTGCACACCCTAACCCTGTGTCTATGTGAGGGCCTACTGAAGGTAGAGACATGGTGCCCAGAATGGTCTTGTCAATCAAATAGGGACTTACCAATGCAATGCCAAAATGATGCTAAGTGTTTACGCAATGTTCACAATGTTAATGGTGTTGACGATGTCAGTGGTGTCAAAAATGTCAATAGTGTAGAGCATAGTCATAGGTGCCCGAGGAGGGGGAAGCATAGTCAAGGGTTTCAGCAAAAATAAGGATGTCAATGCACAAAGATTGATGCTGGAGCATAATTGTAACATGACCATGCATTAACAATAGCAAAAATGTAAAGAAAGTGCTAAAAATGTAAGAGAGAGAAATAGAACATCACCCTAAATGAGCTTGAGCATAGTTAACTTCAAAAGGGGTGAGAAGGTACACGGTGTACAACAAGCATAGTGGAGATCATAGTCATAATCTTGGAGGCATCTACCTATGAAGCTGGAACTTTCCATGGTGTCTGTGTCTAACGAGTTGGTCACTATGGTATACCATGGGCTATGGTGTTCTGTTAGGTAGTAGTGGAGCTATAGTGGGGCTTCATTGGCCTGCAACTATGCCAAATGCTAATCCTTGCTCTACCAAAATGCCAACTTACCAAGAGTGCCAAATGCAAAAAATGCCAATCCCTAACACGTAGACGGTGGAGGTATTTATAGGCCTATGGTTATCATGAAATGTAGAGAGATTACCATGTGGTAGTGGGGTAGTTGGAACTATGATGTCACCCAACTACACTCTCCACTAAGGCAAGCAATGTGTTGATACATTTGGCCATTTTATGGAATAGTAAGATTCAGGGCTTTGAGTTTGGTGAGTTACAAGAATTATCAAAGTTATATTCAAGGGTTGTGGGCATGTTAAATCTTTGTGGAGTAAATTAAAATTTTAATGAGATGATAGGTTTGATGTGAATAACTTTGAAGCAAAAATTGGCGACATCATCAAGCATCTGTTACCTTTCAAAGAAAATAAAATATGTTCGAAATATGCAAATATTTTAGTTTACGGTTTGGAGGTTCACTCACGCGGTACAGCAAACTGAAAAATGGAATTCCTGGGCGTGGATTTGATGAAGGCATACCAACAACACAAATTATCTTGCAAATGTATCACGGCCCTAATTTTCAGAAAATCGTAGCCTTAATTTGCTCTGAATATTTGCAGAAAATCGCGGCCCTAATTTGCTCTGAATGACTGCAGAAAATTGCAACCCTATTCACCGATTCTGTTAATGATTTTTTTGGGCGTTCTTGGGAATTCGTGGGTCTGTTCCGGCAGGGTTAATTCAGGAAATGGCTCCAACAGAACACGCAGGCAGCGGGTGCACGGAGGCAGCTGAAGACAATAACGGCAGTACCAATGCAAACGCAGAACGCATAAACAAAAATCCAAATCGAAATCTACGTTTTTTTGGGGTTCTATCCCGTGCATCCACGAATGCACTGCAGGAAACAAAAAATAATAAACCAGAGGAAAAAAGGTAGAGAGCGAAGGGAAAACAACGAGCAGGCGCGTTTCTGGTTCATCCCTGCAACTTCAAAAAAATTTTGTGCAGTTATTTCATCGCTAAAACAGGGCTTCTTCCTTCTGAAAGATTCATTTCGAATTTTAGGCGGTATGTCCTGCAACTTACCTTCAAACAGCAGCCATGACCAATGCCGATGCATTCGGCATCGCATACCAGTCCGATGGAGATGGCAACAGGGACATGGGAGCATATCAAGATAACTATCCAGAGATATTTATGACCGATGCTAGTGAACCAGAGTCTGCAGATAAAATTTTAAAATNGGATAACTATCCAGAGATATTTATGACCGATGCTAGTGAACCAGAGTCTGCAGATAAAATTTTAAAATTTTTTATATAACCTACAAAACCATATGCACATGTGAAGCCCCAGTTATAAACTTACGTCTTCTTAAAATTTATCTCACAACTTCCAAAACATTGTTGATTAATAAAAGCGCTTACAAACATGTTAAAATTAATATTCACATTTTTAAATATGTTTGTAATATTTAAAGGTATAAAATATAACTTCCCAA
>MNCI01033132.1:531422-619803 GCA_015680685.1 Gnetum montanum
CGTATGGTTTAGTCCAAAGTGAGGCGTATGATGTGATCCTAACTAATGCTACGCTTAGAGACAATGGAAAATAATCTATATTAAACTAATGAGGAATAGGAAATGAGTCTAAGCTTGCCTAAGTGTGATGAGTATCCATTCCTTAATCATCCATACACATCTTGGACCTCGTGCACAACTACTACTAGGATTACCAAGCGCAGATCCTAGGTATGCTACTAGGTTACCAAGTAGTCACAATTAAATGCTCATGATTAAGTCATACTGATTCCACATTTAACAACATGAATAGTAAATGATGATAAAGAAATATTAACTAAGAAAATAATAAATAACAATAACAATTAATAATAATAATTAAACAATTAGACTAAGTGAATGCTACAATGATGAAGTAATCTCGATCTTTATTTCCGATCATGTGCACATCCAAGTATGTCACACTTGAATAAAGGTGTCATACAATTACAAGCATCACACTACGGACATGCACTTGGGAAAATAATCTAACTCCTATGGAAAAAAAGTGCAAGGGCTTTGCTACAACTAAAATATGGATGTCTAAATGAGGTGGAAGGCCCTCTTATTTATAGGTTGGGATAGGCGGCTGTGTAAACAAGGCCATGTTGACGTAGGAAGGCTACATCGACAGGGCCGCGTCGACACAACCGCATATATGGGGCCCCATATACGTAGCCTAGTCAATGCATCGACTATATATCAGTTCATCATACCCCGACGTCTGAGTAAAAACTCATCCTCAAGTCAAAGAAGGTGAGGAACAAGCTCAAGTGAATACACAGTGGATAGGTATGGGATTATTGACTGACTAGAAATTTATTCATGCCGTAGTGGAGAATTAAACAAAATTTGGACACAAACACAAAAGATTATGGAACTCATGGGGTTCCCGGTAGTGGTAACTCCTCCATGGGTGCCTTTCCTTTGTTCTACATGCCAGGCTTCTGAGATTGATACCATTGAAGAAGCACCTAACGTTTCTCCTATTCTGTTTGAGGATTATGAGCCGTCCATGCTCATGTTTGAATGTTTGATGGAGTCAGCACTTTTCATGGACACGGAAGCTGTGAGAACACTAGATTGGCCTTGACATGCCATGCCACAAATAGTCATCGTTCCTCTTCATAAGCTCGGGCCCTAACCTCTCCTTCCTTTTCTTGGATAGATTATACAAGAACAGGAGTTCTAGGATGGACACTGAATGATTGTGCCTTCTGCACTACATGTTCTACATGAGGCCCTTGGCCTCTACCTCCCCCAGGTTGTTTAGTTGCATCTTGAGAAGGTCCTCCTTGTTGTACTCTTTTAGGGGCCATTTGTAATCACACAAAGATCAATTGTTAGTAAGACTATTGAAAAAAGTTCAATGATTTCATACCTTACTCATTTCCTTTAATAAAAGCTGAATTCTTTACTTAGTGTGATTTTAGAGTTATAAATTTTTCACGGAAGTTGCCCTAAAATTTTAATGTCAAACCTAGTTTTGAGGAACGTTTGATAAAATAATGACAAAGGAGAGAATAGATTTTGTAATGAAATACTCGAAGGGTATAAGATGATGTGGTGGTGTACAACAAGTATAAATTACAAAATTCACACAAGTGGGTCCTCCCCAAAGCAGGTTCCAACCTATATGCCCTTGTGTAACCGCACCTTAAGATGTCTGTAGGCACTAGAAGGGTTAAATGTAATCTATATCGATGCAACACAACACACACATGTTGATACCACCATGATGAGGTATGAATTCAATGTTATACAAGACACAAGTCACAAATACATGAACAGCGAGATGCAATGACTTGGAGAAGGGATTGTAGAGATTGGAACATGAGGTAACTGACTCAGGGCATAATGAACTCTATGTGTACAGCATGATTAAAGTGTCATTAACCCATCATTCCAAGATCAGGACCAAGTCCATTCCTCTAATCAGTGACACCACATTATTTCATCCAATGATGAACCACTATGAGAGTACCAAAACAACAAGGCATACGATCACTTGGCATTTTGTTCAAGGGAGGAGTGATTTTTGTTTTGTGGCACTTTGTTTTTCTTTTTTTCTTTTTCTCTCTCTTTTTTTTTCTCTTTATCTTTTTTTTTTGTTTGAATACTGAATCTAGAGAAGCCGCCAACCATCAGGCATGGATGCATGTCTTTCTAGGGGGACCCCCTAGAACAGCATTGGATTTTTGAGTGCCCTTTTGATTACTCTTACTCCCATTTTTTGTTAGATCTACAAGGATCTTAGTACAATCATGTTGCATGATAACTCCCACAGACGTCACCAAAGAGAATCTACAAGTCCCCTTGGTGTCACACCCTAATCATTCCCTCTTGGTCCATCCTTCTTCACTCTGGGTACAATGAACATAAAATTAATTTTAAGTTCAAAAATATCAAGAATATCACTGTAACCTCAAACAGAACCTCTTATTTGTAGAGTGGATGTGTGGGTGTAGTGGGCTCACTGTCCAAATAATTGATCACTCGAGACTCAATAACATAGAACACACCTCAACTAACAAGCCACATGAGTGTTTTATTCGTAGACGAGATTACTTATAAAAAGATAAAAAGACTAAAAGATAAAATAATAAATTAAAAGGGTGAAAACTAGAAAACAAAAAGTTGAAAAAATTAAAGAAACAAAAAAACATTTATTAATTCTGTGTTGTTAAAATGGGGGATACCCCCCATAACTAAATGGATTAGCATGGCTAGAATTAATAAATGGAAGGTGGGGAACCTTGCATGTTGAAAATATTGGGACCTGGTCATACTTACCCCATTGGGGTTCACACACTTGATTAGAGTTGACACACTGGGGCAAGTTATAAGATGTGGTTAATTTATAAAGAGTTGACCCACTATGGTACTTGTGACCATAAGATGGTATGCAAGGATCAACATGTCTCCCCATGTGACAATATTCATTACGCCCCATGGTTGTTGCAGTATTGAGTGGTGGCCTTGATAAGGTAACATGAGCTATTGGGTTCGAAGAGGAAGATGCACCACAATGTTGGATTTGTGCTGAGTTGGTGGATGCAGTGGTTTTTGAACTGTGGTGTCCCTTCTTACAACCGTGTTTAAAGAAGGGGTGCTTTGGATGTTGTTGAGGTTCCTCACTGTTATTGGAAGTATTAGCACAAGTGATGTTCGTGGGTTGTTGCAGTGATGCAGAAACCTTAGGAACAGTTGGTGGCACTGTGGAAGGAGGGAAAGGATGAGAATGTTGAAAGTTCGGAGGAGTATAAGGTGCATAAGATGGTGGTTTTGTTGGAGGCATGGGTTGATAGTATTGAGGAGAATGGTATTGTGGTGAGATAAAGTGTGTTGGCCCAGTTGGAGGAATAGGATGTTGAACTTGATAAGTGTTTTGATTCGGACAATATGAAGGGTGCCTCCAGTTTAGTGGTGGTGTCCCCCACGACTAGGATTGTTGCCACTGTGATCAAACACAGTATCTCTGTACGAACTCTGGATGTAGTGTATTTCCCCAATGCTCCTGTAAATGTAACAATATTGGGCATTGGCCCTTGGGGTGATCGTACAGGCATATGTTGCATTTGTACATATGATTGGCAGTTGAGCTCTTATTTTCTTTATCCCTTCTTTCCGATTGTCTGTTGTTTCGTCCTACTTCTTGGGTTGCCAAAAATCTATCTCCAATGGTGTTGATAAATTCTCCACACTTTTGATACATCCATTCCAACATCTTATTGATCTTTGCCTTGTCTTCTTCTAATGATTGTTGTATTGGCAAAGATGATGTTTCCACCTTGGGATTAGTTGATTTCTCCTTTGTATGATCATGGACCTTTGTTAAGTTGAGATTTTGGTCCCATTGATGTTTTTCAACACTCTGCCATCTAGCTAATTCTCCTTCTTCTTTTGCTACCCACTTAATAAGCTCTTGGATTTGATGGGTTCGTAGTTCTTATAGTTGACCTTGGGAATACATTCCTAAGGTCTCTCTTGTTTCATTACGTAGCCCATCAATAATATGGTACATTAGCCTTTCCTCAAAAAACCCATGGCCTGGACAATTGTTTAATAGTGCATAATATATTTCTAAGGCCATGTCCAAGGGTTCATGTTATGCTTGTTCCCATCCTTGGATTTTTTTCCTCAAGGCTGACACTCTCGCATAGGTTTGATATCTTTCATTGAAAAGTTCTACAATTGTTGGCCAACATCGAATTGATTTCAATTTTAACGACCTATACCATGATTTTGCTTGGCCAACAAGTGTCAAAGGAAAGAGCTTAAGTTTTTTCCACCCATTATCAATGTTGTTCCATGTACAAGCATCGTAGAAGGCTTATAAATGTTGTTGCGAATCTAAATCATAGCCTCTTGAAAACTTGGGAAAGTTGTTTAAATCAAACACAAGTAGAAAACTTTTCTTACAATGCCTACGGGCTATTTGAATAGCCTCTTGTATTTTTGTTAAGCTTGTAGTGGCTAGTAGGGGTTCATCATGATCAGGTAAGTTATGATTTCATGTGTTGGAATGATGTTTTCTTCGTTTATGTTTATAAGAAATCCCCACCTCGAGTTGCGTACTCCAATCTTCATTGTCATAATATTCGTTGGTTCTCCAATGAACTGCCTCATTAGATGTGGCATTATTATAGCCTTGTAGGAGAGACATGGTTGTAAATTTGTGTGTGATTTAATATGTGAATTTTTGTAAATTTTTTCTTCCTAAAAGATATATCGTTAATTCCTTATACAGCGATCTTGTATGATATAACTAATCTAAATAACTAGCACCATCGCCGGCAACAGCGCCAATGATGAGCAGTGAGGTACCCTTACACTCAACCATATGAATACGAGTGTTCATGCATGATCTGGTCAAACTCCGTGGACAAGCTAGTTGTGGTATCTAGATAGTTACACGTTGATTGCAGTTCGTTGTCTTCCCACCTGGCCTAGTATTTTCTTTGTCACATATGGTTTAGTCCAGAGTGAGGTGTATGATGTGATCCTAACTAATGCTACGCTTAGAGACAATGGAAAATAATCTATATTAAACTAATGAGGAATAGGAAATGAGTCTAAGCTTGCCTAAGTGCGATGAGTATCTATTCCTTAATCATTCGTACACATCTTGTACATCATGCATGACTACTACTGGGATTACCAAGCGTAGATCCTAGGTACGCTACTAGGTTACCAAGTAGTCACACTTAAATGCTCGTGATTAAGTCATACTCATACCACATTTAACAACATGAATGGTAAATGACGATAAAGAAATATTAACTAAGAAAAAAATAAATAACAATAATAATTAAACAATTAAACTAAGTGAATGCTGCAATGATGAAGTAATCTCAATCTTTATTTTCGATCATGTATGCATCCAGGTACATCACACTTGAATAAAGATGTCGTACAATTACAAGCATCACACTGTGGACATGCACTTGGGAAAATAATCTAACTACTACATAAACAAAATGCAAGGGCTTCGCTACAACTAAAATATGGATGCCTAAATGAGGTGGAAGGCCCTCTTATTTATAGGTTAGGATAGGCGGCTGCATAAACAAGGTCATGTCAACGCAGGAAGGCTACGTCGACAGGGCCGTGTCAATGCCGACACGTATACGGGGCCCCGTATATGCGGGCTAGTCGACGCATCGACTATATATCGCTTCATCAGGTTCTATGGTTCAACTTGAAGAGAGAGTGCCATATAGTCATAGCACGTATGCATCAAAGGGATTTGCAAGCTTTGCTATGAGGGAAATGGAAAAGTATTGGGGTATGAGTGGATGTGCATAGGCTATAACACAATGAGGGGAATGTGCACTCTTGAGAAGCTTAGCTAGTTTAATTGTGCACATCAAAGTGATGTGGCAACTTGTTTCTACAATGAGATGCACCTCTATGTGGCTACCTCAGGGATTTGTCTTGCAAACACAACTCTAAAAAGAAAAAAATCACAAAACATGAAACATAGATTAGGTTCTAGGGGTGATGATGCTATGAATGCTCCAAAGGCTGAACTAATTGCAAGTGCTCAACAAGCTGGTAAAATGCTAGGGCACAATGATGCTACAAGTGCTCTAAAGGTTGCCCTACTAATTTAAGGTCCTAGTAGATCATGAACCCAATTTAAGGTCTTGGTAGACTATGGTATGTCAATTTATACTCATAGCGAACTTTTTTGTGCCAATTTTAACATCATGGTAGATGAATATTATGTTTGTTTATAGTCATAGCAAACTGTTGTGCCAGTTTTAGCATCATGGTGGATGAATGCTATGCTAGTTTTAGCATCATGACAAACAAATGATATGCCAATTTATAGTTATAGAGGACTAATATGTCAATTTTAGCATCACGGTGGATGAGCTATGCTAGTTTAACATCATAGAAAATGGACACTTACCTTACTTTGATGAGGTACAGTGCTACATGCTAGATATGCTCATGGATAGCCATGTTGTGTTCCTACAACATCCTACAAAATAAACTATTAAAAAACATTAAGTAGCACCTATTTTACAAAGTTAATGCATGCAAATGTAGAAAAAAAAGCAATGTGATAAAATTTGAAAAGCGATAGTTTTAAGCCATTCTAGGTTGCACTAGTAGTTTAAGGCCATTCCGAGCCCCATGTGTTACTAGTTTAAGGCCATTTCAGACCAATCCAAGGGGGTTAATAGTTTTGGGCCATTTTAGGCCATAGATGCTAGTTTAAGGCCATGGCAGGCCATGACATTGCTAGTTTAAGGCCATGGTGGATCACAAATACTAGTTTAAGGCCATGGCAGGCCATAGATGGTGACATTGCCAATTTATGACCATGGTATGCCATAGCAATAGTTTTGTTTTTTTAGTTTTAGTTTTTATGATTTTTAATGTTTTTCATATGTAAGCCAAGTAGATGAATGCATAAAAAAGATAAATAAATATGTGAACAAAGTGAAATGATGCATAATCTAAGCAAGCAAGATAAATATAAATGTGTAAACAAATGCAATGCAAGAAAAAGTCAAAATGCATTGCACATAGTAGCAAAGGGTAAGTAGGCACCTAACATGTTTTGGGCTAAGGGGACACCATGGTCACACAGTGGCTTCCTAATCTGATGTGGATTAGGAGGCATGTGGGGCCTAGGGTGATCTTTAGCTTTCACCACTTATTCAAGTGTGTCAACCTTATGCGTGGCATTGTCTACCATAGGTGCATCATTAAGAAATTCAACTGCTAACCCTTTCTCCATTTCTATGTTATTAATGGCCAAAGGAATGGCGTTATCACTATGGATGATAACTTCACCACCTCCATACGGAAGGTGGATCTCCTAGTGAATTGGAGAGGAGATAGCCTATAATTGGACCCAACCAAGGCTTGCCTAATATCATGTTAGACCTAGGCATTTCCTCTATAATGGTAAATTCTACGGAGATGGGGAACTACTCCCCTACCACAAAGGCTATGTTTATTATTCCCTTGACAATGACGCATGATCCATTGAAGGATTTTAAGCACGTAGTTTTCATTGGCCTAATTTGATCTGTGAGGCCTAGCTTGTCAATGATAGTGTATAGTATTACATTTTTTTTCTACACTGTCATCAACGTGCACCTTGAAAATCTTGCATTATCCAATGCATATGAGCTGTGACAACCTCCCCTCTCTCAGGGTTGATCTTGATTACCTTGTCATGAAATGCTAGGGCTATTGAACCTAATTCTTATGGTGATGGGGGCAACATCATTGCATGCCTAGCATTCTCATCTATAGGGATGTCCTTCATAACATGAATGGAGGTCGAAATTTGGGCTAGTGCTTCCTGATGGACAAATGAGATCATGACCAAGCATACAAGCTCAATGTTGTATTTTTCTACTTTAGCATTTTCTTGACATGGGCTAGCACATTTACAAAGTCATTTTCACCAACCATCATGTTGGCCTTGACTTCCTCCATGCAGCCTAAGAGCTGAATCTCTCATGGAGGGGACTTGGACTTGGTTTGCTTGGCTTACTTGGGGACCTTAGTGCTCAATTATGGTTTGCTAGTTGTGGACTTTTTAATTGGTCCAACCATAAGGACTGTAGAGATAGGGATTAGCTTCTATGGACTAAGTACTCTTTGGTTTCATTGTTGCCTAGCCATTTTGTTTGTGAGGCATATGTTAGGCCTCTTACGTTAACACCTAGTGGGTCTACCCTTGTTGTTGGTGGGGTTGGCCCTTGGAAGAGAAGGGGTCAATGCATTGCCCACTACTGAGCGTCAAGTAGGTGAGGGGCTAGCATGTTGTGGTAACCTAATGATAAATGGATACCATGTAGTTGTTATAGCATGCTAGTTTAACATTATAGTAGACAAATGCTATGGGACCTTGACCATGAAGGGTGTTGTGAATGCCAAAGGTGGCACTTTAACAACAAAGGAGGACCTTGTACTTATGGGGGCTAATGGAACCCTTACACTACTGGAAGACACATAGACCATGAATGGACACTACACTAGTTCTAGCTTGTCACCCACACCAATGGCAATGGCATTTATGATGTAGGAAACTTCATTTGTGTTGGACATGTCAAGCAGTTCATCCCTATCTATCATCCTTTGCAAATCATCTTGCAAATCTTGATAGAAGTTTGTGCTATGACTAGAAAACTAGTGGTAATGGTCTATCTTGAAGTGATGTGGGACTAAGGGCTTGTTTGGTGATGCTAAGGTAGAATTCCTCAATAGCTCACAATGCCTATCATGCCTTTTGTAGGCATCCTCAAACACTTGTTTGTGTTGGATTTTCCTAGCTTTCAATAGCTAGTCTAATAGCTTTGATGGTTTCAATGGTAATAGAGTATACTTTGAGTGATCCTTACACTCAAAGCTAGGCCTTGGATCAACTTCTACTATGGCCCCTATAGGTGTAGGAAAGTTAGTTGCTTGGGTGCTAGAGTTGGTGACTTTGTGAGCTAGGGCTTTGGGCTGCTTAACCATTAGGCCCCAATTGGTTGCTTTACCCTATGTGCCTACCATTGTCACTATTGCATTTTTCTTTCTCTCATGCTAGTTTCTATAGGCCAAATAGGCAGGGTCCTTACTAGCTTGTGCTACATCTTCTGTGTCCTTAGTTTGGGTAAAGGCCTAGCTCAAAGACTTCAAGGCCAAATAGTACAGTTTTGACTTGATGAAGTCATTAACTACACCTTTGAAGATGGCTAGGAGATGTGTCTCAGCTATTGGCTCATGGATTTCATTTAGCAAGGTACTCTAGCATTAAATAAATTTTTGCATGGGTGCTAGATGGTTATGCTTAATTTGCATTAGCTAGTCCAAGGTAGCTTCTAGCTTCAAGTTGTACCTGAAGTACATCACAAACTAGCTTAAGAGGTCTTCTAGAGAGGAAATAGAACCTCTAGGCAGTGCTTAGTACCAATCTAAGGCTTTGCCAATTAATGACATGGCAAACATATGCATGTTGGCATGTGGCTAGGCTTGTAGCAATAGGCACTTGGACCTAAATGTTACCAAGTGTGTGCTGGGGTCTCCTTCATCATTATGCTTGGTGAGTTGAGGTAGCAAGATCCCAATTAGTAGAGTTAGGGGTGGGACCATAGGACTTATCAAGTCATCCTGGTAGAAGTTCACTACCTTGACGATTTCGTGGGAGGTAGCTTTAAGTCACCTCACCTCCTTCGTCAAACTATGGATCAACTAGAATGCCTTCTCCAAGTTTTAAGATGTGCCAACTAGTTTCGTTGGCTATGCTATCTATTGTGTTAATTATGTAGCCTATGGCTAGCTTACTAGTTGCAGAGCCACACAATGCAATTGATGCATTGGTTGTACTATGGGTGTAGTGAGGGGGGCAAGCCATGCACTCATGGGTTGGACTGCACCAAGGGCACTAATGAGATAAGCAAGATGTATGGTGCCTAAATCACATGGGGCCTAGAGACAGGCCCTACATAGAAGCATGGTTGAGTTTCTATGATGGCTATTGCTAGCAAGGATGGCTAAGCAAGTTGAGATGGTGCCATGAAGGGCAAGTGGAAAAGGGATGTTGCATCATATTACAAGTATTGTGTTTGATGCATTGCCACTACAAGCATTGACCTAAGCCTGACAGAGTGGGAAGGTGATGCTAGTATTATAATCATCTCGAAGAGGACAGGTGAACTAAACTGAGGAAAGGCTAGGCTAGGAAGTGGCTGTTGGAAGACAATGTGAATGGGGCTCTCATGTTCAAAGCTAGCTTTGAACTCATCTTCTTCCTCCTGTAGGGCCTCCTCGTAGTGTGTCCCTATGTCATGTCCACTTGCTTAGATGAGCTATAAATAAAAACTAGTAGTGGGACTCCATGAGTGCGATGATGTTGAATGAGGAAAGAATATACTCTCATCCATCCTAGTGGATTAATTCGAGGTTCTATTTTGCCTTTATGTCAAGGTAATCTATAGGAAATCCTGCTTGGATCTTTGCACATACAAAGTTGTATTGTTCATTGCTAAGCACGATCATCCCTTGTTGGATGGTAAAGGTATCATGTGCATTTGACACCAACATTAAAGGCTAATCTAGATGCATGGTCACAGGTCAAGTTGTGAAAGGGAGAGTCACAAGTTATTGGTCACAAAAAATGGCTAACTCTAAAAATGCAGAAAAACAACTATGTTTGAAAATTGCAGAAAAATGGCTAAGTATGAAAACTATAGAAAAATGGCTAACTATGGAGACTATGCAATCTATGTTGAGAGCTAACTACACTTCATACTAACTACACTCTCCATGAACTATGCTCTCTATGCTCAGAGAACAAAGACTTAGGAAAATTAGTGGAGAGAACTATGGTTTGGATTTGCTACGTGGGATCCCAAGGGGACTAACAACGAGTCCAATCTATACTAACAGGTTGATAAACAACTATGATGCAGAGAGCATGCAACACAACCACAATAAAGTCTAAAAAAAGTGGTTTGGCCCTATTTCTAGTGCCAAAAATTATAATAATCAAAAATGTTGATGGCTAGAACACCAAGGGATTGACAGGTGCATAGCCTAACTCAACATCCATGTGAAGGCCTGCTAGAGGTAGAGATGGGGTGCCCAAAATGGTCTTGTCAATCAAACAAGGACTCACCAATGCGATGCTAAAATGATACTCAGTGTTTACATGGTGTTCATAGTATTAATGGTGCTGATAGTGTCAATGGTGTCGACAATGTCAACGATGTAGAGCATAGTCACAAGTGCTCAAAGGAGGGAAGCGTAGTTAAGGGTTTTAGTGAAATGAGGATGCTGATGTGCGAAGACTAATGCTTGAGCATGGTTGTAACATGACCATGCGCTAACAATAGTAAAAATGCAAAGAAAGTGCAAAAAATGCAAGAGAGAGAAACAAAACACCACCCCAAATGGGGTTGAGCATAGTTAACTCCAAAAGGGATGAGAAGGTACATGGTGCACAATAGGTACAGTGGAGAGCATATTCACAGTCTCAGAGATGTTTGGTTGTGAAGACTGGTGCTTGTCGTTGTGTCTGTGCCTACCAAGTTGGGATCCCAAGGGGACTAACAATGGGGTCCAATCTACACTAACAGGTTGATAAACAACTATGATGCGGAGAGCATGCAACACAACCACAATAGAGTCTGAAAAAAGTGGTTTGGGCCTCTTTCTAGTGCCAAAAATTATAATAATCAAAAATGTTGATAGCTAGAATACCAAGGGATTGACAGGTGCATAGCCTAACTCGGCATCCATGTAAGGGCTTGCTGGAGGTAGAGATGGTCTACCCAAAATGGTCTTGTTAATCAAACAAGGACTCACCAATGTGATGCTAAAATGATGCTTAGTGTTTACATGGTGTTCATAGTATTAATGGTGCTGACAGTGTCAATGGTGTAGAGCATGGTCACAAGTTCTCAAAGGGGGGAAGCATAGTTAAGGGTTTTAGTGAAATGAGGATGCTGATGTGCGAAGACTAATGCTTGAGCATGGTTGTAACATGACCATGTGTTAACAATAGTAAAAATGCAAAGAAAGTGCAAAAAATGCAAGAGAGAGAAACAAAACACCACCCCAAATGGGGTTGAGCATATTTAACTCCAAAAGGGATGAGAAGGTACATGGTGCACAATAGGTACAGTGGAGAGCATATTCACAGTCTCAGAGATGTTCGGTTGTGAAGACTGGTGCTTGTCATTGTGTCTGTGCCTACCAAGTTGGCCACCGTAGTGTACCATGGGCTATGGTGTTCTACTAGGCTACAATGGAGCTGTGATGGGGTCTCATTCACCTATAACTTTTCCAAATTCTAACCCTTGCTCTACCAAAATGCCAACTTGCCAAGAGTGCCAAATGAAAAAAATGCCAACCTGAGAATTTCCAACCCCTAAAACATAGATGTTGGGGGTATTTATAGACCTAGGGTTGCTATGAAATGCAAAGAGAGTACCACATGGCAATGGGACAGTTGGGACTATGCTATAACCCAACTACGCTCTTCACTAAGGTAAGCAATGTTGTGTTGTGTTGTGCTCTAATGGACTCTGCGAAGCTATGAGAATGTGAGTATGTTTCCAATTGCATGTGCATGTGTTAAGAGGACTGCAATGTACCTAAAAAATGTGAAAAAATGCAACTTTGGAGACTATGTTGTTCACTATCTGGAGTGGGATCAAGTGTAGTTACGATTTTTGGACAAAGGGGAATGCAAAGAAGATGCATGTTGCTACTAAAGGTATGTTGGAGCTAAGTTGCATACTAGTGTTATGTTTTGAAGGCCTTTGGAGGCCATTCTGGCTTACTATGCTTGACTATGCTTTGGACTAGGGGAGAGCATAGTCCCACACTTATAAAAAATTTCTACAAAAACTAGCTTCTAGCTGACTATGCTTGACTATGCTTTGGTCTAGTGTAGAGTGTAGTTTTAATAGTTAGAAAAATTTTCAAAAACTAGGTCTTCATGCTGACTATGCTTGACTACACTCCAAGGTAGTGGAAAGCATAGTCTCAACACTTAGAAAGATTTGCAACATCTAGCTTGACACTTAGAAAAATTTGCAAAATTGGCCTTTTGTGTTGACTATGATTTCTATGCTAACTACACTCTGAGGTAGTGGAAAGCATAGTCCAAAAACTTAGAAAATATTGTAGTTTCTTACTTTTTGATGACACTTAGGAAAAATTGCAAAAAAATCAATTGTTGGAGTTGACTATGCTCTCCACTAGGCTGACTATGCTTTGGGCAGTGGAGAGTGTAGTCCCAACACTTAGAAAAATTTATAAAAAGTGACATTAGTCTGACACTTAGGCAAATTTGTAGAAAGTGACATTGTTCTGACACTTAAGCAAATTTGCAATCAAGACACTATAGCCAGAATTTGGTGGTGTTTCAATCTTCAATCCTGAATTCTTAGGGCCTCCAAAAAAATGGGATTCAAGGTATCCTAGATGGTTTTGTAGATCACCCAAGGGCTTAAGGAGATGTAAAATAGGAGTAACAAAATAAAGAGATGTATATCTATAGAATAATTCACTGAAAATATAGCAATTAAATTTGAAATTATACACAAAATGAAACTATAAACTTTATTAAATAAATAAAGAATGATTTCAAAGGTGTGTACAAAATTTGTGCCCAAGAGGAGGGAAAGGGGGGTTCACTTAGGTTCAAAGCCCATTGAAGCTACAATCTAGTATCTCTGCCACTCCCAATGCTATCAAATCTCCTTTTTCACCACTCCAAATCTGCAACATTGGTTACCATTGGGGTCGAGAAATGTAAAAGATTCAAGTAGCCAAGACACTCCATGCTAGGATTGTGGGTTTCTAGGGAGGTAGCATTGACATCCAAGGATTACAAATATTAAGGGGATAATGGGGGTAACAATAGTTATAGGAGTTCAACACTGAAAAAATCCAAGAAGCTACATTTTTGTAGGTTTGCAAGAGCTCTTGGATGTCGACAATGCCAAAGTATGTCAATGTCTAGGGGATGGAACCTAAAAATGGTGTTTTTGGTTGGTTTATATAGGATTTTGGCCTTAATTTTTTCTATAAATTTTCTATAAATTGGGCTACAAAATTGTTGCAAATTGGCTGCAAATTTCTATTACATTTCAAATGGGCTAGGTACACCATTCCAATTACTAAAAATAGTAACAGGGGGATGCCTTTCATGTTGGCTTTGTCCTTCCGTGTTATGCATTCAACCTTCTACACTAAGCATTACCCCCCTCCCCTCGCCCCTTGCCCCCTAATCTATGTTGGAGGTAGGTGAGATCCACCCCCCTACACCCCTCAATGCTAGCTTTGACTCCTCTACCTTGAGGGTAGGTGACCCAAATTCCTCTACGCTAGGGGTAGGTGAGATCTACCCCTTGTAGTTGTTTCTAATGTAGAAGAAGTTATACCCCCAATAAAACCCATCAAATTATCATTTTTGGCATTCCAAAAGGCATTTTTTACACCCCTCCCCCTAGCAAGCCTAAATATAGATAGTACATGACTTTTTCCACTTGGGGGATGAGGCTTTGACCACTTATGAGGCATTTTTCAACCCCAAAAGTATGAAATACATGAGAATTTCCCTCATGGATTACAACCTCCACATTTACAATGAAGTTTCACCTCAAGTTTCATGGGGTGAAGGCTACGTGAAAAAATTATAATCACAACATGCAAATTTTGGTGGTGTTTCACCCACCAAATTTAGGATGATCATAATAGATTTTAGCAATGCTCTACACATAGCCAAGCCATATAATCATAAGACCATAGAAAACATAGGAACATTATACTAAAAAATTGACAAAATCCAAGCAAAAATAGCCGCTACAATGATAGTGTTGGTACTAAACAAAATATGCAAAAAAATAACTAACTTCATTAACACAACTTTAACTCCAATGCAAATCAAAACTTAGCCTTTTACACTTCAATTAACATACAAAGAACTAAATTTGATATCTTTATGGGCATTCAACATAAAAAATACCAATTTTACATTTTGACAAAATAGTTTGCATGTAAGACCTTAGAATGAGCATTATCACAAACAGCTAATATGAATCCAAGTCTTTGAAAAATCAAAAGCCAAAACTAATAGTTCCAAGATCTAACTAATTGATTTTTCCAAAGAATAATGGTCAACAAGCCCAAACAATTTCAAACATTGGGAATAAGGGAGAAGTAGAAGTAAGAGATGTAAGTTTTCTTAGCCCCTAAAGCCTACAAGCTACCTTCCTAGTAAAAATTCCAAAACCCATTGCATGTTATGCTAGCAAGCCTAAATCGTGCTACACATTAGCTATGAAACTAGGAAAGACCTAAAATCACCACATGCCATGCCCAAAAATCCAACACTCCCAACAATAGCCCAAAAACTAGAAGTTTTACAACCAAAGTTCAAAGTTGAACCAACACATATCCTAGGGTTGGGAGAAATACCTGAAAATTTTTCAAAAAATTATTTTTAGTTATTCATGTAGACAAAATGTTCTAAAAAACACAAATCCATCACAAATGTTGCATTTTCAAGTGTAGGAAAATTAAATTTCAACCCAAAATCATGTGGGATTTTCACAGAAAAACCTTAGCTTGTTGTGAAACAACTACAATAAAAACCTTAGGAAAAATTCAAAAAAAACTATAAAAAATCAAAACTTGATCTACAACCCCTCTACACTACATTAGCAACCCCTGAGAACCTAGAACATTGACCACATGTGGTCAAAAAATTGTCAATCCTATGAGTTTTTCCATGGAAAATTTGCAAAATTTAGAGAAAATAAGCTAAAATGTTGAACACTGGATGGGAAAAAATCCATAAAAATTCAAAAAAAATGAAAAAATATGATTCCACCTTTTTTACAACCAAAAAATACTAAACAACAAATCTATGAAGGCCAAACTCCGAAATTGCACTACAAAGTGGCTAGTAAAAACATTGAAATTTTGCCAAAATGAGTAGAAAACAAGAATCAATGCTGAAATGGATTTGAGAAAAAACCAAAATCTTCCTCAAAAAACATCAAAAAATCTAAATTTCATTTCTAACATAATTGGAACACCTAGATCTTAGATCTAGTGTAGTTGAAAGAAAAAATTTCAACCAAATCTAGCCTAAAGGTGGAAAAACATTTTGACCAATCAAACAAAAATCAAAAAAATAATGGGAGATATGTACCTAGAAAGCATTGATGAAGATCCTTTTCTTACATTTGGATCAGGAAGCCTTGATATGATCCATATAGCCTCCTCTACCTCCTCCAAAACTAGGTTTTGGCTAGTTGATCTAACCCTCTTCAGCATGATTGCAAAAAATCTTAGAACTTTGCCTTGATTATTACAAAGAAAAGCCTAAAACTCCTAGATCTACTACCACAAAGTTATGTACAAGTATGGATAGAAGCCAAAATTTCTAGGAAAATGTTGAAATTTTGGTTTTTAATCACCACTTTAGATCCTACATGCCATACTCAAGAGATTGAGAAGGAAACTAGCTCCAAACATTGGTTCCTAGTGAAAAAATATTTCCAAAATGCCTTACACATTGAGCACATAATCCTTCACAAGCCAATACAAGCCCTCCACACATTGGAGTTGGAAACTAAACCAAGAAATTAGTTCTACACATTGTGTTTTCATAAAGGTTTTCACCTTCCCATATCCAACACTCTTACATGGGCAAATTTTGGTGATTTTTGGGTGCTACGAGACTTGGTCTAAAACTCCAAAAACCTCACACATTGGTATGCATACTACCTATAAGAAATAGGAAGGAATACAAGCCTTATGTTTTGGATTTGTATTAATATTTCTAACCTCTAACCTCACACATTGGAGTTTCCAATCCCAACATGTGAGTAACCATGTAAAGCCTAAGGCCTTGGCCAAATGTTACTCATGAAAACCCTAATGTGTGGGGGGTAAAATAAGAAATTTACCATTTCAAACTTGGTCACACATTTCCCAAAGGACCCCACCAAAACCTTGAAAAATAACAAAATTTCTAAGTGCTAAAACATGCCCTTGAGTGCTCACAAGCTGGGGATTTGGATCCCACATGTTGAAGATCTAGGCACCAACATGTGGGACAAACACAAGCCTATTCTTGATCAATACAACTCATAATATGTCCCAAAAGACCAAAAAAACTACAAATCCCTCCCCATACCTTGGACATTGCCACAAAAACCTAGAAAGCCTAAAAACTTGGTCAAAATCTCCCATCAACTTGCATACAAATCTCACACATTGGAACACCAAGCCCCACATGCTATGGCATCATGTGGGCCAATGTGTGGAATCCATACTAATAATTGACAAGTCCAAATTTTCCTAGACACTACCAAGGTGGGTCCTACATGCTTAATACTTGACTCAAAGTGGTCACAAGCTACCCTGGTACATCTCATGAGCCTAAAACCAAAGGCAAGTTATCCACACATTAGGGATACATGCCCTACACATTGGGAATGTGTCATGAACTACTCACACATTGGAGATGCAAGCCCTACACATTGGGATTATGAACCAAGATGCTCATGCATTGAGAAGATGTTCTCCACACATTAGACATGCAAAATTTTAGCCTTTTTAATTATTTTAACAATACAAATTCATTATACTACCAAGTTATAGCTAGTTTACATGAGATTTTCCTTATTTTAATTATTTTATAAACATATTTACTTATTTTTATAGTTTATAGCCTATTTTTTCTAGCCTTTTTTACTTATTTTAGTAGTTTACTATAGTTAACACTAGATTTTTTATTACTTTTTTTTATTTTATTTATTTCCTATTTTTTATTTTTGCTTTTACTATATTTTTATCTATTTTAGTAGTCTATAGTTAGTCTTCTCTAAATTTTTACTTATTTCAACAATTTATAGCTTATTCTCACTAATTTTACTTTATCTTAACCATGAAATAACTCAAAAAAAACAAAAATTATTATTTTCAATCCTATTTGACCTTATTTGACCCCATCAACATCACTTGATACCATTTGGTGTCATTTTGCATTGTTTCTACACTGGTTGACCTTTTTTAGCACTATTTGACCTCATTCAACATCACTTGACATCATTTCAACACCATTTGATATCATTTAACATTATTTTTCCATCATTTGATACCATTTTGTATCATTTTACATCGTTTGGTATCATTCAATACCATTTGACAACATTTTTCCTTAATTTGATACCATTTGATGTCATCCGATGCCATTTGATGTCATTTGACATCATCTTGCATGATTTTAACATTATTTGATATCATTTGACATCATTTGATATTATTTTGTCATCATTTAATGTCATTTGATACCATTTTTGAATCATTTTGGCTTCATTTAATATCATTTGGCATCATTTTGATATCATTTGATAGCATTTGGTACCATTTGACCTTTTTTAACATCATTTTATACCATTTTTAACATGATTTTACCTCAATTTACCCCATGTTGACATTATTTGACCTTGCTTGGCCTCTTGCTATCATCATTTGATGTCATTTGGTAGCATTTAGGCATCATTCAATCTTGTTTAATATTATTTTGCATAGTTTTGACCTCATTTGACTCTTACTCTATATCATTCTACATCATTTGACTCTGGTTCTAACTTGTTTGACCTTAGCTTACCTTGTTGTGATCTTCCTTTACCTTGTTTAGCCTTTTATTACTATGTTTTAACCTTATTTTACCTTATTTTTCTCTATTATTAGAGTATTTTGCATTATTTTAACATTGTTCAATAATTTTATCATGCAAACGTCACTTAATGTGGCTTTGTTGACATGCCAGATCAAATCATGGATACATGGATATAATTCAACCTACCTTTGAGCTTGAAGAGATCTTATGATGATTTGGAATGATTAATTAACCTCAATCACCTAGATCTCGAGCCTAGAAACCTATTTGATCATATATCCTTAATAGAGAAGTTCTTATAGTGGCCCAAGCACATAGTCAAAACTCTTGATTTAGAGGCCAAAGACATCACTTTCTAATTGAAATTTCCATTACAATCCACAATGATAAGGAGAAAATGCTAAAATTAAGTTTCTTCCTAGAATCCCAAATGGCCCAAGACATCACCAAGGTCTTTTAGGATAACATTAAAGTCTTTTCTTAATCATATGAGGATATGTCAGGAATTGCCCATGTTTAGTACAACATAATATCATGCTTGACCCTAGCATCAAGCCTATTAAACAAAAGGTGCATAAGATCAAACTAGGCTTAGTCCTAGTAGTTTGTGATGAGATCAAGAAGCTTTATCAAGTTGGTTTTATCTAGGCCATTGATTATGCAAATTGGGTATCTAAGATAGTGGTAGTCCCTAAGAAGAATGGGAGTATTTGTATATATATTGATTTCCATGACCTCAACAAGGTAACTATTAAAGATGATTTCTCTTTACCTAGTATTGATTAACTTATTAATACTACAGTTAGCGATGTCTTGTTGTCCTTTATGGATGAGTTCTCAGGATACAATTAGGTTAGGATCAACCCAAAGCATTAGTTTCATAGAACCTTCATGACCCCTTGTGGAACCTTTTATTATACCATGATGTTTTTCTGTCTAAAACACACAGAGCCATAACTTACATCTTTAGTAACTATATGCTAGGATTACTTAACAACTATGTTGACAATATAGTCATTAAGTCTAAAATACCCAGTGATCATGTACATGACCTGAACTTAGTCCTTCAGCAATGCCTCAAGTATGAGCTTAGACTTAATCCTAAGAAATTTATCTTTGATGTCAAAACTAGTAAGATTCTTGGTTTCATAGTATTAGAGGTAGGAATATAATTCAATCATAATAAGGTCAAGGTCATAACTAACTTATTAGCACCTAGCAACCTTAAGGAACTACAAGGCTTACAAGGTATATTGTAATTTATTCATAGGTTCATCTCAAGGCTCATGGACAAGCTACAACCAATGCAACACTTGCTTTAGAAGGAAGTTCACTATAAGTGAACTAACCAAATTCATGAAGGCTTTCATAGTATCAAGTAAGAGTTGGTCCAATTGCCTACAATGTACCTCTCTTAGAAAGATAAATCATTCTACATGTACCTTGCAATCTTTGAAACATCCATGGCCTCTTTGCTCAATCAAAAAGTAGATGATGGAGCATAGTTACTTATCTACTACTTGAGCTATGCATTGGTAGCTTATGAGACCTAATACACTGAGGTCAAGAAGCATTTCCTAGTCCTAGCATTTTCTTTGAAGAAGTGGAGATACTATCTTTTTAGGATTCAGGTCAATGTAATACACAAGGACAATGTATTGAGAGCCATCACAACCAACACTTGCGAGAGTAGTCATATAGCCCAGTGGAAGGTGGAAGGCCATAATAGCTAAGTTTAACCTAAATTACATCTTCCAAGCCTTAACAAAAGATCAAGCTATAGCCACATAACTTATAGCTTCCCTAATTGAGGATAACTGATAGAACCTATTTCTGATGTGCCATGATATCATATCTACAATATCAAATCTATGATATCATAGCTCTGCCTATGTCATCATTGATACGATGTATTGGAAGTTGTGTGGCCCTATAAATATCGACACTAGGTTGCATTAGCAACACAATTTCCATTATAGTCTTAGGGAAACTCTTGTAGTTTTTTTTCATAATTCACACTTAGCAATAGAATGAATGCCCACAATGTGTTATTGAGAAGTTGAACCGAACCTTTATTCTAGTGGATTATACTTGGGCATAGTTCATGAACAGCAATAAAGATCAAGATTGCTTATCATCATTGCAACATCGACTTAGTGTCTTTGTTTTACTTAGATAATTTCTTTTCTTAGTTTAATTGTAATTTCTTTAATATGCTTACTTTAGTATAGTTTTTTACATTTCTAAAATACTTTACTTTTCCATGTTCATTAGTGAGATGAAATGAGTATGACTAGTTTTGGGCATATAAGTATAATAATTTAGCAATCCCAATAGTTTTATTGTTTGGTTCACTCAATAACATAACACTTGATAACCCAATGATAGTTAAATGAGCCCAAGACATGTATGGCAAGCAAAGGACAACTGCTCATCACCATAGGATAAAATATATTTGCATTTTTGTTATCACTTAGATTTAGATTTCATTCTCACCTTTATTATGTTTTCACTTAGGAGTAACATGAGCCAACAACATCAAGATATCATATGCCTCACTTAGAATTAAATCATACACTTACACTTCACTGACTCAAAGTGGGAAGACAACAATCACAAACTAATTATCAACTTCTAGCATATTTATATTGTCCATCCATAGCTTACAATCTAGTCACACGTGTGCACTCATGACTTGTCTAGTGAAATGTTGGAATACCCTACCACTCATAATTAGTGCTATTGCCAAGGATGTGTCAGTGTTTGCTTAGTAGTTGATCTTACAGAGTTCATTGTATCAAGGATCATAAAATTTATCCTACACATTTTTAATCAATATTTTAACACACACACACACATACTAAAGAAAAGTCACCACTTGCCAAAGAAACACAAAGGAGTCATGATAAAAGACATGATGAAGAAGGCTAAAATGCATCCATGTAAACCAAAATTTCATATGCTTATACATATATGTATTATCCTAACTTCACATTTATCTTCTATCAGAATCAACAACTAAGGTGGAGAGATTTATAAGGCAATGTAGTTTTTCCTCCTAAATGTTTAGCACCATCAATGCTATAGGCAACCTTAATGAGGTTGAACTTTGGCCATGCACAAGAAGGATATCATGTTACTAAATACATGAATAGGCCATATCAACCCATAGAAGCACAAGTAAGAAACGATGCTACCATTAAAACAAGACATGATAAAAGAAAATGAAAGAAAGTAACCCACAATGTTGTCCTAGAGAAAATCAATTATGATACATTCATAATGGAAAAACTCCACCAAAATCATGAATATCATTCATAAATGTCTATCATTCATCTAGAGAAGCCTATTAACATGCAATTGCATTTGACCCTTATGGAAACACCCAACGAAGATGCAACAAACTCCAAACATAGGTAAAGCTCAAGGCCCTAAGATTTCACAGAACCAAAAGAGAATGAATCACAGAAGCACAAACAGAAAACCATCCAACACCATTCTCTAACTACTTCCTCTTTTTCCCTAGAATCATCAGTCAAATCTGACAAGAGGGAACAAAGATTTAGAGATCATGACAAGGAAAGACATAGGGATCATGAGAGACATGAATATCAAGAAACGTATCCTAATGAAGAGATAATTATGAACAACAAAGAGATAAAATCAGACATGAATAAAGGAAATGACACTATGAGCATCAAAAGGGTCACAACTAAACCTAGCCTATGAACTCGACAAATATGAAGAGCCCCTATTGGCCACTTCTAACATGATTAACATTAGAGAAGCAATGTATATCCCTACCAAGCATGTAAGGGACAATCACATCAAGCAACTAGACATGAATAACATTTCCAAATTTGAAGGTGAATATTGTTGGCACTAAAAATCTTGGTTGCTGGAGGAACCAAGGATTTCACTATGTGCATAGCTTTAACCTTGAATCTCTAAGGCATCCACAAGAAAAATAAGATTCATGATGATCTAGATGATCTGAAAGATCATCCAAGGACTTATGAGATGCAAAAATGGGATAACAAAAATGCAAACATAGAATACAAATTTGAATGTAAATTGCACCAAAATAAAGCTAATGAATGAAACTTGTATACAAATGGAACTACAAAATTTATTTCAAAAAAAAAGGAAGTACACAAAATATGTACAAGATGGCTTATTGCAACAAAATGAGGGCTTCACTTCCACGAGGGTTCAAGGTCCATTAAAGCTACTATGATCAACTCTATGATTCAAAGGTTCTATCACTCTTGATGCTTTCGAACCTTTTCTGCTACCACACCAGATCTAATGTGTTGTTAATGAAGGGAATGAGAGGTGTAAGAAACTTATGCTTCCAAAATGAGCAATGCTAGGAGTTGTGGGTCCTAGGAGCTCAATGTGGATACCTAAGGCTCATAGATCTTAAGGAAGGATAATAGGCTATGGGGGATTCCACGGTGGAAGGTTTGAGAGACTACACTTTTGCAAGGTTACAAGAGCTCTCAAATGCCAAAAAATGCCAAAGTATGAAAATGCCAAAAGAGTGAAACCATTTCATGGTGTAGGGGCTTAGGTTTTATAGGTTTTAGGTCATAAATCTTGCTGCAAATTATGTTGAATTGATTCTACAAATTCTAACTTGATTGTTACAAATTTTAGCTATCTGCAAGTGTGGTGGGTGTGCAAATTAAGGGGGTGACTATATGGGGTAAGCTTTATACCCCCATGGCATCAAAGTCATTCCATTTACTTAAAATAGTAAATGGGAATTTCACCCATGCTAAATCTTTTCACCCATGTTGGGCCCTCAAATTTTGATGTGTAGGATCTTCACTAAACTTCATGCTATGTTGAAATCTTGGCCATGAAGTATCCATGCTAGGGGGGATGATCTATCAATGTTGGGGGTAAGGACTATAGCCCCCACACTAGGCATGGGTGATGCCAAACCCCTATATGCTAAGCATAGATGTTATCACACCCTTCCACACTGGGCATAGATACTACCACACCCCTCCACACTAGGGGTAGAGTTATACCCTCATGTAGGTGTCTCTAGCATCGAAAGTGCTATACCCCCCATAAATCCCATCAAGATGCTAATTTCTATATCCCAAAAGGCATTTTTAACCTCCCCTCCCCAACCAAGCCAAAATATAGACATTATGTGTAACTTTTTTTTCACTTGGGGGATGAGGGTTTAACCACTTATAAGGCATTTTTTGTCTTCAAAAGCATAAAGTATGTGAGATTGCATCTTATGGATAATAATCTTCACATTTACAATGGAGTTTAGCCTTGGGCTTCATGGGATGGGGCTCAAAAGGTTATAACATGTAATTTGGTGGTGTTTCATTGGTCCCTCTTTGTTGGTGTTTGGAGGATTGACATGAGAGGCACTAACAAAGAATACAAAACACCACTACAAGTCCACCACCAACATTCCCTCTCCACACTTGATTTAGTTATGCTGAACTATGTCAAAGAGTGCTTGTGATGATGGGACAAGGTAATAATGATACAATGGTAGTGTAGTCATAGGAAACTGATCATGAGGGCTAACAATGCATTCTATGGCTAGCATCATGGATATGGCATTAACATGTTGGTCAATTAGTGACTATGGTACTTCATGTGTTGAAGTTTGGTTCACTCGGTAGATGCATTTAAGGAACCACCACTTTGCTCCAAGGTTTCTTTGGCCACCAGTTTCCTCCCTTTGCATGGTTGAAGTCATAGGTCTATTCTTTCCATTGGCCATCCAGCTTCTAGGTAGGTTGCTCCCCCATTTTTTCTATTGGGTAAAACCTTCATTGGGTTTCTTCACCAAGGTTGATTCTAACATGGCTTTCCTGTTGAATGAGGTGTGTTACTTCTAATAGACTTAATGACTTTCCCATCGAATGAGATGTGTTATACTCGATGGACATAATGGTTTTTTTCTATAAATTGAAATGTGTAGCACTCAATGGATTTGATGATAGAGCATGATGAAGGGACATCATAAGTTCATAGTGCATGAATTCCAACATTGGTATTTAGGGCAAGGAAGGCTATAACAAGGTTATAGGGTTAGGTTCAATGAGATGATAGTAGGAATGGAAATGAGACTAGAACTCTTGGCACATCAAGACAAACTCACCAGATCTTGCACTTTGATATTATGTAGTGACTTACTACTATGATGAGTCACACCATCATGATGACTTTGGGCTTCACCCTACAAGCATAACTCCAAGAAGACAAGAAAACAAAGTAGAGAAATCATGTTGTCATGTTACAACACATAATACCATATAGAATGATGAACGAAGATTGTAGTGACTGAAAACATCAAAGGCTGGAATGATATACCAAGAGGTTTGTGGTCATACAGCTTGATCTCGTGTCCACATGAGGGCATGTTGGAAATGGAGATGGGGTGCCTAGAATGGTCTTGTTGATTGAACTATGACTTACAAAGTGTTACACCAAAACAAATGCTAAGGGTTTGCATGGTGTTTGCAACATCCACAGTGTCAACTAGGGTGAGCGTAGTTGAGGTTTTCAGTGCAAAAAAAAGGTGCAAATGCACAAATATGTGTAGAAAATAATGAAAAATGCCAGTAAAATGCTAGAATGCCAAAAATGTATAGGGGGTAAGCGAGAGATAAATTGGCACCACCCCAAATGAGGGGAGCATAGTTAATTGCAAAGAAAGATGAGGAGGTACATAGTGTACAAACAAGCATAGTAGGCAACATAGTCACAGTCTCAGGGTGTCTAAGCTATGAAGACTAACATCCACTATGAAGTTTGGGCCTACTGGGTTGGCTGTTGTGGTGTCTTATGGGCTACAGTGGTCCACAATGTACTGAGCAGTGTGCAATAGTGCCAAGTGCTAGTCTAGAGTCTACCAAAATGCCAAGTGTGCTCGAATGTCAAGATTGCGCAAAATTCCAATGCTTAAATTAGTCAACAGAATGCTTCAAAATGCCAACCCCTAAAATGTAAAACACTAGGGTATTTATCCGATTAGGATTTCCATGAATTGCGGATCAAGCACCATGTGGCAAAGGGGTAATTAAGACTATGTTGCACCCAACAACGCTCCCACTGAAGCAAATGGTGTTCTACTGGTGTGCTCCAATGGACTCGGTGAGACTACCAAACTATGACTACACTACCCAACTACATGTGCAAGTGCCGAACCGACTGTAATGTACCTAAAAATAAGGCAAAACAATGCAAGTTTGGAGACTACACTTTGGCACTACGCTATCCACTCTTTCAAGTGGTGTTGATCATAGGTACAATTTTGGAATGAATGGGATGTAAAGAAGAAATGAAAGTTGTTGATCCTACTTTCCAAAGGAGTGTTGAAGCTAAGATGAAAGCTAGTGTTGCATTCTATAGGCTTTTTGAGGCTATTCTGCATGACTACGTTGACTATGCTCTAAAGTGTAGTCTCAATAGTTAGACAAATTTTGCAAAACTTGAGCTCAAATGTTGAATACACAATGGAGCATAGTTCTAGTAGTGAGAGCATAGTTTGAGTAGTTAGAAAAAAATTTTCAAAACTGGTGTCTTCTTGTAAACTATGCTAACTATTCTCTAGAGTGTAGTAGGAAGTGTAGTCCAACAATTAGAAGAATCTGCCAAACTATTTCTTCCATGCCAAGTAGGCTTTGCAGCCACTGGCTTGACACTTAAGAAAGTTTTCAAAATTGGTTATTTTTGTCCTAACTATGCTGACTATGCTCTAGAGCGTAGTCCCAGCAGTGAGGAGCATAGTCTTGGCACTTAGAAAAATTTTTAGCTACTGTTGACACTTTGAAAAATCTTGCAAATCTAGTTGTGTGTTGCAAACTACGCTGACTACACTCTAGAGTGTAGTCCCAACAGTGGAGAGCATAGGCCCAACACTTAGAAAAACTTTTCCTTGTGTTGACACTTAGAAAAATTTGTAGTCAATGCCTAGTGGCCCAAATTTTGTGGTCTTTCATTGGTCCCTCTTTGTTGACGTCTAGAGGAGTAGCCCAAGAGACATCGACAAAGAACAACAAAACACCATAGCAGGCTTGGAACCAAAATCACTCATCAGTAACTAACTAAAGGTTGCTTCACCATGCTCAAGAGTACTAAGGGTAGTGATACACTAGGGATAAAGGGTGTAGGGAATGTTCTAGGAGATAACAAGGGAATGAAATGCAACCAGTGCGATACTGCAAGATGTAGCACCAAGGTGGCTTGTTACCAAAATAGTAATCTCTTGCCAGAATGCTTATGAGAGGATCAACGTTCATGGCACCAAAATGGCTTACCCCTAGAATTGTGACCTCTCATCACAGTGCTTATGAAAAGCTTAGTGCAAATTCAGGGTTGGATCCATTGTGAAATTGCAGCTCTAGTAATTTTTGTTTGGGAACATGTTTTTCCCCGTTCTCTCTTTGCCTTTTTTTTTCATTTTTTTTCATTTTTAGCTTTCATGGCTATGAGGTGAACCTACTTTAGGTTCTACACATTACAAAATGCTAACTGCAGGATTCTTTCCATCAAGTGAACTACATGCCACCTAATGGATTTTTCTTTAGTGCAACCACATCACATCTGTAGGATAGGTGTTTCCTCCCCAGGATGAGTTGCGTTACATCTGCTTGGGCTTTGACTAGCCCACAAAGGCTTCCCACGAGACGAGTTATGTTACATTTTCTATGGATTCTGCAGTTCGCTTAGAGAAAGTTCCATGTGCATTAAAGGGGTTTGCAAGCTTGGTGATGTAGGGGAAGGTGGAGAAATGCAAGGTACAAGGGATAAATGTAAGTAGGCTATAGTGGGGTAGATAGGGATGTGCACTCTTGAGTGGCTTAGCTAGTCCAATCATGCACATCAGAGCAATGCGGTAACTTGCCACTATGATGAGATGCATCTCTGCATGACCACCTTTGGGGCTTCATTCTACAAACACAACATAGAGAAAACAAGAAAACAACCAAACAACATGAGATGAGAGTAAACTATTGGATGTGGGGACACTATAAGTGTGGCAACAACTAGACCAATTGTAAGTGCTTGAAGAGATAGTAAAAGGTGTCAAGGTGATGATGCTACAACTACTCCAAAGGGTTTTGCTAATGATGAGAGCTTAAAGCACTAGCAACATGCCCAAGGTCAATAATGCTACAAGTGTAGCTTGGAGCTAGTAGTGCTGGCAATCGTGGAAAGAGCTCCAGAAGGTCAGCAAAATGTCCAAGGGTAGTTTTGGAAGATTAGCAAAATGCTAAGGGCAGTAACACTGCAAATGTTCCAAAGGCCTCTTCCGATGATAAGAAATCCATTCTGGAATGCCAGTGTCCCCACCCCACCCACAAGATGTAGGTAGATGATGTGAAGTTGGAAGTATTCTCACTTGCTTGTCTATAGAACTATGTGTGTTAAACTGTGAACCCAGTTTAAGGTCCTAGCAAGCCATATGCTTTGCTTGTTTAGGGTCTTAGCATATCATGAACCTAGTTTAAGGTATTGATAGATCATGATATGCTAGTTTATAGTCCTAGCAAACTGCTAAGTGCTAGTTTAACATTGTAGCAGATGGTGGATGTTATGCCAATTTAACATCATAACACAAGGATGAGCTATACCAGTTTATAGTTGTAGCCAACTTTTTGTGCCAATTTAGAACCATAGCAAACTTTCTATGTCATTTTATAGTCATAGTGGACTTTCTATGCCAATTATAATCATAGCAAAATTTTGCATTCCTTGGCTTGTCATTGATGAGGCATTACATGCTAAGCATAGTAAGGCTTCAAATACAAGTGGTTGACCAAATTGACAAATTCATTGCCATCATGGTCAACAAGCTTGAATTCTCCATTTTCATAGGCCTTGATGACCAAGAAGTGCCCTTCCTAGTTGATTAAGAATTTATCCACGGGTTCATAAATAGCCTTCAGGACTAGGTCCCCGTTCTTGATTAGGCATTGATGTTGATTATGATGGTGCTTCTGCCATTGCGTTTCTTGGTACCACTCGATACAATCAAGTGTCTACATGTGCTCCTCCTCTATTGAGTCAAGGTTCATGGTTCTCAACTCATTATTTTGGGCCTTATCAATGAAGCTTGAGAGGATTACATGGAACAATGAGTCCTGCAATTCAAGAGGCAAGATTGCTTCAAATCCATAAACCAAGCTATATGGTGTCTTACCTATTGCTATTCTTCATGTCATGTGGTGGGCCCAAAATGTGTAGATCAATTTCTCATTCCATCATCATTTTTTGGTACTAAGCATCTTCCTTGGAAGATTTATGATAGCTTTATTTGTGACCTCTGCTTGGCCATTTGCCTATGGGTAGTAGGGTGACAAGAAGGAATGTTTAATTTTTAAGCATTCAAAAAAGTATTTGGACTCAAAATTGCTAAAGTATGACCCATTGTCTATGACTATGATCATGCATAAACCAAAACAAGTCACTATGTTATTGAGTATAAATTTGTAGACCTACTGCGATGTCGTCTTCCTAAGGGGAATAGCTTCAACCCACTTCGTAAAATACTTGGTTGTGGTTATTATGAAGTTATGCCCTATAGAGGACTTAGGTGTTATTCATTCTATGATGTCCAACCCCCAACGTTCAAACAGTCATATGATCTATGTCATGTGCAGCTCAGTTGGTGGCATGTAAATTAAGTTACCATGTTGTTGGCATGTGTTACACATCTTGACCTTGGAGATGCAATCACACTTCATGTAAGGCAAATAGTAGTCTAATTTTTATCATCATTATCCTAGGTGCTATGTGGCCTCTACACAATCCCTTGTGGACTTGTTCAATGATCATCTGCACTTTGTTGTCGCTTATGCATGTCAACAATATGCCACCATAGGATCTGCAGCACAATGTGCTATCACCCACGATGATGTACTAGTACGATTGCTTTCGCATTGCATCCATTTGTGTAGTGGTTAGATGCTATGAAGGTTCAACCTATAGAAGGTACACTTTACTATCACCATACCACTCTACTACATGGGTTGTGCTTACTATGGCTATAGCTACAATGTTAGTTATTCGTGTGATCTGCACAGTGTAGTTTGCCACTAACGTGGGTAACATGTGAAACATAACAAGTGCAATGCTTAAGGCTAATGTCGCTAAGGCATTGACAATGGCATTTTCATTGTCAGGAATATGCTAAACATCAATAGTTGTAAATTGTTTAAGCAAGTGCTTTGCCAGGTCACAATAAGGTTGCAAATGTTGGGCTTTGCAAGTGTAAACCTCTATAACTTGGTTAACCACCAATTGCGAGTCACATCAAATCACTAGGTTTTGTATTCTTAGGTCGCAAGTTGCTAGGATACCTCTAAGGAGACCCTCATACTCTGCTACATTATTAGTGTATGGAAATGAAAAATGATATATGAAGGGTCAGATCTCCCTAGAAGGGAATGTGATTACAATAGTGGCACTACCCCCTTGAGAGGTTGAAGCACCATCAAAGTGTAAGAGTGCCTTGAAGTTATCAAGCACTTGACTTATGCTAGTGACATGCTTATGTAGAAATTTTGGATCTATCATTGCTTGATCATCGATTAGGGATCTATCCCTAATTGTTCCTATTTTGAGTAACTGTTGCATTGGCTACAACTTGTTGGTCAACTGTGCACTAAACCTGTGTATGAATTGTAATCTACCCTACAACCCTCGTAGCTCCGTAATGTTAACTAATGGTGCTAAGTTGATAATGGCCTTAACTTTATCGAGGTCTATGTGTATGCCTACTTTGGATAATATGAAACCTAGCATGTGGCCTATCTTGACACCGAAGACACATTTCTTAGGTTTTAACCTAAGTTCATGCTTTAAGCAACATTTGAGCACAAGGTCCAAGTCATCTACATGATTTTGTGTTACTTTGGACTTAACTAGTATGTCATCAATGTAATCATTGAGCAAACATAATAGGTAATCACTAAAAATGTACATCATGGCTCATTGATAAGTCACTCCTACATTCTTAAGTCTAAAGGGTGCAACCTGTCTTGACACCGAAGACACATTTCTTAAGGTTTAACCTAAGTTCATGCTTCAAGAAATATTTGAGCACAAGGTCTAAGTCATCTGCATGATTTTGTGCTACTTTGGACTTAACTACTATGTCATCAATGTAATCATTGAGCAAACATAATAGGTAATCACTAAAATGTACATCATGACTCATTGATAAGTCACTCCTACATTCTTAAGTCTGAAGGGCATCATCATGTAACAAAATGTATCCTAAGGGGTCATGAAGGTAGTACTAAGCTAGTGCTCTGGGTTGATCCGAATTTGGTTGTAACCTGAGAACCTATCCATAAAGGACAACAAGCCATGACCAACTATGGTATCGACCAATTGATCAATACTAGACAACAGAAAATTATCTTTAATGGTTACCGTATTCAAGTCTTGGAAGTCTATGCAAATGCGTATACTTCCATTTTTCATGGGTACAACCATGATGTTGGACACCCATTATGTGTAGTCAATAGCTTGAATGACACTAGCTTTGTAAATCTTGGCAATTTCATTACAGACTACCAATGCCACCTCAAGCTTGACCTTGCAAGCTTTATGCTTAACTAGTTTTATGCTAGGATCAAGAATTATGTTATGTTGCACTACATTAGAATATAGGCCTACATGTCTTCATAAGACCATGTGAATGTCTTAATGTTATTGTTGAGTACTTTTGCAATGTTTTGGGCATGTTGAGGCTCTAAAAAGGAACTAAGCTTCAATGTTTTTTCCATGCTGCTAGGTGTTATTGTAGGGATTTCAATGAGGGGATCCTTAGTGACATCACCTACCTCTAGATCTAGAGCCCTAACTAGATGATCTAGCCAATCTAGCGATGCCTCTATAGATGTTATATATTCATCATAGGCTACAGGCTTAAGGTTTAGGCATGATGGATCAATGCATCATGTGAGATCACCGTGAGACCTGGTGAGGACTAGAGATGAGTAAAGATGCTCGTACATAGTCATGTTGTTTTCTTGCGATAATTCTGTAAAAACAACCAAAAAAAACATCAAGCCACACATATTTTAATGAGAGCAATATGCATAATTAAAGGAAGCAATGTAATAAAAATATCGCCTAAGTACATAGATGTGAGGTTAAAAAGCAAGCAATACATGAACAAGTTTTAGGCCTCGATAAGTCATGGGGTGCCAATTTAAGGTCTTAGTGGGCCATGATGTGTTAGTTTAAGGTATTAGCAAACCATGATGTGCACTAGGTATGTCATTCAGGCAAGGCTTAGCGCACTAGAAAAGCAAAGTTGGAGTGGGCATTCACTAGGCAACAAGAAAAATTTAAAATTTTTCCAAGTTTTGGGTGGCCACAAAAATCAAAAAAATTTCTAAGTTTGGTGACTACACTCCCACCCAACTACACTCTACACTATTAAGCATAGTCCCAATGTTGGTGAAACATTAAGTGGTTCCAAGGGATATAAAAGTGCATTTCACCTTGGGTAAGTCTATCATTGTCAAAGTTGAAAATGCAAACTTTTCAAAATGTAGCATAGTTGGAAGAACATAGTTGCTAGAATGTTGCACCAAAGTGGATGCTAGCACCTCAGACTGATCAACATTTATGAGGGAGAGCAAGCACTAGGACACCTACCATGAGCACATGTAGAGGAGTGGAGGGCACCATTGTCTACCAAGTACCATGACTATGCTCTCCCCTTTTTTATTGTTTTCATGCTTTTGTTTATTTTTGCACTTGCATCAAGGATTTTGGGGCTTGGTTTACCATGGCCATTACGGTCGCCACAGTCATGAGGGCATGCACCTTAGGCAAGGACTTGATGCAATGAGGGTTTTTGAGATTGCATGGGGGTTTGAGGGGTGATGCATGACTATTTTTCTACAAAAAAAATTTCTAGAGGACAAGGATAAAGTAGTTCGGTTGTGGCAACCAAGGATGGTTGACTACACATGCAAGGTTTTTTGTAAAAAAACAATTTGATTTCAAATCTTATGGTGTGGAGAAAAGATGTGGGCGCCAATGGTGGCCATGAGCAACTCACCATAGGGTAAGTTTGTGGCAAAGGACTACCATTTTTTATGTTTTTTTAAAAAAATTCAAGATTTTAAATGCAAGGTAGTCGTAGGAATGAAGGCATCAGTGGTGGCAACCAAGAGCTACTACCTATAAGGGTTGAAGGTGTGGCAAAGGATTTCTACCAATTTTTTTTTTCATTTTTAGAAATTTTTTGCATGGGGTAGGGGACTAGGATTTAGCAACAATGTGGGGCTACATGGCTAGAGCTTAGTGACATCATGTAAAAATTTGTGTCACTGGTGCATAGTGTAAATGAAGGCCATGAGGGCCATGGGGTGTCACGCCCTATGACGAAAAATGCATAGCCACAGGGGCTGTGAGGGGGGTAGTGCCAAGGTGCATTTATATTGATCTCTACTTTGTTATTATTATATTTTTTCAAATAAATATTGTTTACAGCCACGAGGCAAGGTAAGAGGTGCAGCATGTGATAGAACTATCAATTTAGGTAGCGTGGCCACGAGGGTTGAGGTCATGGCTAGCGCTCAACATGCAAGGCACAGTTAGAGTGGCTAGTGGGTTGATGTACAAAACCATGACAAGGTGTGATGCATGGGGAAGGAGAGCATAGAGGCAATGGTCAAACCTCAGTGTACTAGCCACCACTAGGACTACGCTCCCATCTCATAGGTGCAGTTGGCATCAAGTGTTCATTGAAATTACCCCTACTTAATAGTTAGTTCCTTTTTTTCAACTATACTCTCTAGGGAGTGTAGTTGATAGTTATAATTTTTTATGTTTAGTACTACACTCTACCTAGAGCGTAGATAGGGGTGAGCTAGAGTTAGAAAAAGTTTGCATGTTTTCTGGACTACGCTCCTAGAGGTAACCTAGAGTCAAAAAAATTTGTAGTTTTCTAGACTATGCTACCCAAATTTGGGAAAAAAATTTAAAAAATTTTGTAAAAAATTTTAAACTTGTGAAATGTAAAATGCTAATGCTAAATTTTCAAAACATGCAACCTATAATGCTAAATGTGCAAATATGCAAAACAAAATGTTAATGCTATGTTAAACATGTTGTACCTTAGTGAGTACCAAGCGCATCAAATGTATATGTTCATGTCCTATACTCACAAGGCCCTAGTGGGACCTAAGATATTTTTCCTATCTTATTTTATTTCATGCTAATTTTTACTAAATTTAATTTTTGTCACATTTTTACATCTAGCGTATACTAACACTTTTTTTATTACTTGTGCGGTTGCAAGGTGTTGCTAAAACCCATCCTAGTCCTCATTGAGCTTGTTGGCATTCTCTGTTGCATGAGTGAGCCTATGACCAACATGCCTATGCCAAATATGAAAGTGGGTTATCAAGCAGTGTGGTTCTGGCCAAGGCCACATGAGTTCTTAGCATTTCTACTGCAACACTTCAATGTGATGATGTGGTCACACTTAGCGGTGAAGGCTACAAGTGTCATTACCGAGACATTATTACCTAGGGCCAAACAGGACATATTGAGATTTATGTTTGATGAGCTGACTACTAGTGATGATGGAGTAAGTGGTTCAAGCTAAGGTCCCAAGGGCACTTGATCCTTATCCAAGATTTGGCAAATGCCAGATTTCTCTTTCTACAATAAGAGCAACACCCTTTTTGTCACTCTGCACATGTACACTTTGTTCTAAAACCCACTTGGAATAGTATACTACACTAGAGGATAAGTGATCTTATGATTTTTGCATTATTTTTTTTATTACTAGCTCATGTTAAGTTGCTAACTGCTCATGCCTAGTTCCAAATTCAGAGTTAATGAGCAAGGTCTCCATGACAAGGAAGAGGCTCTTGCTATGACTCATACTATCCTAGAGGTGTTCTCCTCTAGTTTGAATATTTAGGAGGCTATCCTAGAGTAGTTGGGAGATGATCTAAGGGATTATCCTACCCAGTACCCAAGGGCATTCAAGTGGTGTGTGACCCATGATTGGCTAGATGAGGAGTGGGCTAGTGGTGAGCTCAACCTCGAGGAGATTCTTGCACCACCACCTCCATCTCGCACACCATTTGTTCCACATAAGCATTTCCTATTTTGGCTTTCCTTCTTGCTCACATATGCTTGTTGTTTCACCTTTTTCCTTGTGTGATATTAACATTGCTTGTGCCTTTGTTGTAGCTACAGTTGCTTCAAGAGAGGTGACAGTGGTCACCAGAGGCCACACTAAGGCCACCCTCATCATGAAATATGGTGATGTGGTGGGGGCACAACATTGGTTGTGCCATTAGGCCTCATAGGTGTTGACCAGTTGTCTCACATGTCCTAGGTTGATGGACCTATTTTTGGCCCTCAACCTAAGCATTTCGATGGTTGAAATGGTCACCATCATAAACTCCTTCAATATCAATGTCCACCACTTCTTCACCACATGTGTGGTGTGAGGGTAGTTTTGGACCTCAACAAGGCCTTCTTCATACACCTCTTTGGCCTTCCCACTAATGGCCCATTGGTCATTGACAAGGCCAACAGAGAGGTAGATCGTAGAGGAGAGATTAAGGATTTCTTGGAGGCTACTTAATCTCACAAAGGCATCTTGATTAAGGATGTGCATGTGCATGAGGTCTAGGAGCTCTACCCTCTCTTTCATGCCCATGCCTTCCAAATTTGCTATCCCAAGGGAAAATCCTTGGAATTGAGTAGCTACGAGTGATGAAGAAGTTGCTGCAAGAGGGAACAAGGTTCAAGTAGGCCTCCTACATCACTACGGGCCTACACATAGAAATCACTAAGCTATGCTACAACCTCTAGGTGAGGTCCCACATACACTTCGCATTCTTCATAGGGTATCTGCAAAGATTTAAGGAGCTCCTGATCATTCAAGATAGTAGGTAATGGATCGTGCAAGACCACAAGTAGCTATCAAAGCCTTATATTAAGTACATGTTCACAACCACTTGCTCATAGGAACCCCCAGAAGGGATCAATGTGTCGTACTCAGTGACAACCAAAGGTCTCTTGGGGTGGTTACATTATTTATGTGATAGTGTAAGTCAGTGTTCCCCAGTTGCTATTAGGGATGTGAACAAGGCCAACTACTATATTGCAAAAACGATGGGGCCATTCAAGGCAAAAATCAAGAGGCCACACTTGGCAGAGGAGGCTACTCCTAGGGTTGGATGGGCAAGCATCAAGAATATTTTCCTTAAGAACCCCAACTTGTACACAAATGTTGTAGGTTAGTATACATACATTGCTAGATGCATTCATTTTGTATTTTTTTTATGTGTATATTTTTTTGGCTATGTTATGATAATGCTAAAATTTTATGTTTGTAAATTAGGAGAGAGGGCTACTAAATCAGCAATGACAGTAGTAGCAAAGGTTGTCCCTCCTCAAGCTGAGGGGGAAGCACACAAGAAAGAGCTACATGAGGCCACAAAGACCCTCCAACAATTAGAGGTAGAGAGGCTATTTCACCCCAACAGGAGTGATTTTGCTAGCCTCTTTAAAGGTGTGCAGCTAGGAGACCCCCTACTCTCACACCTAAGGGCTTGTTAGGTAAGTGCCTTAGATTGCCATCTATTATTGCTCTTTTGCTCTTGCATCTTTGGCTATTTAGTTGTTGCTGATTAGAATGTTGTGTTGCAGCCTTAGATGTACCTACTAGCAGTCCACCATCCATATCTACCTACAACATGAAGCCATGGGTAGAAACGTCAAACAAGTTTGCCTTCATGGAAGGCATTGTTGAGGACATGGTTGATCACCTATAGTAGGCAAATCCTGAGCTCAGTATCCATATGTTATTTTTCTTTTTTTGGTTTACCAATTTTAATGCTTATTCTATGGCTAATATTGTTTTGCTTATTGCATGCCAACAAATTATAAGCTTTGTTGGAATTTGAGCAAGGTGGCTAAAGTAGATGTCATCCCTAAGTTCCCTCCTAAAGTGGAGCAGGTGCCTTGTCATGTGTACAAGGCAATCAACAAGTGTGTGTGTTCTAGCGCAAAAGCATTATGGGTATACAAGCACTTGAATGACCACCTATGGAAATGTGTGCATGAACTTCAAGATAGAGTGACAAGCCAAGACATGAAGATCAAGGACCTTCAGTCCTGATATGACTTCCTAACAACTCAATCATGGGGAGATAGTACCTAGCAAACTACAAAGATTGATTATGTCAAGTACTAGTTGACCATCTGGGGCAAGAACAAGGCCACCCAAGAGATCATTGAGCAATGGTTACAAATGGATTTGCTTTCCTAGAAGAACCAAGACTAGAAGAAGTTCAATGCCAAGTATGCAAGTGGGGGAAAACATAAAAGAACCACAAACACCACTATAAGCACAAGCAAGATGCATATTTTCAATATCTTAAGGAAGAATCTATCAAACACCATTGCCTTGAGATGTTCCTTGAGATAGCTAGTGGGAGATGGGCCTACGAGTTGTTTACTCATCATATCATGGTGAGTGGCTCTCTAGAGAGGCAGATTATTACACCCTTAGGAGAGGCTTCGTCTACTACACTTTTCATGAAGCTACTCACATGGACCACTATGGACAAAGGTAAGACCCTTGTAGGAGTTGACTTTGGTTAGGAGGACTAGATGTGGCTATCTAAGGTTGAGATTATTTGATGCTTGGAGGAGGGCCTTGATAGCTTGCCCCCAGACATGATTAATGTGGAACCCTCTCAAGTTAATTTTTTATGTTGTTTTTATGATTTTTATGTTAGTTTGTATATTGTACACTTGCTTATAGATTTTCCTTTTGTTGTTGTTGTGTTGTTAATAGGTACCAAGTAATGCTACAAGCCCCAGTGGCACAACAAATGAAGAAAGACCTCCACCCCCACCTAATACCATTGGTTGAGCATATCTTGATGTAGCCCTATTATTGGGCATTGTTGCATTTTTGTGTATTTTGCCACATGGCATGGATGACCATGCTATGTACTATTATTTCTATGAGATGTGATGGATATTTTGCCATATGGAGTGTATGATGTGTAAGACTTTTTCATTTATCTGTAAGTGTTTTGATGCTAACAATGTAATGAAGATGTGACTAGGCTATAGTAATTGCTAGTTTTAGGTCATTCCAAGTCATATGTTAGTTTAAGGCCTTTTTGGGGAATTATTTTTGTAATTTTGAATTTATAATTTTTTATATATTTTAATGTTTTTCCTGCATAAGGTAATAACTACTAAAAATGTAAACTATGTGAAAATGAACAAATAAAAGAAGTATGTAACTAAGCAAACAATGTAAAAATGTAAATAGCCAAATGTGAATGCACAAACAAGATGTAAGCAAGTAAAGTATGTGGAGGTTTGGGGTAGGTAGGCACCTAGCACACATTGGACTAAGTGGATGCCTTAGTCATGTAGTTTTTTCCTAACCCAATGTGGGGTAGGAGGCACGTACGGCCTACACAACACTATGCAATACTCGCTTTGACCTTCGTTAGCTATGTTGAAGGGAAATTATACCCACAAAGCATCCTCTGAGAGGTCAATGGCTTCCTTTGGTACCTCAAGTTGGTCTGCCTAACATGTTTCACCCTCATCCTTCATGGGAGGCATGTCATTAGGGAACTCCACCTCTAACCCTTGTTATATGTCAACATTGCTAACAATCAAAGGTGGTTGCATTGTCACCATAAATGATAACCTCACCACCTACATAAGGAAGGTGGATTTCTTGATAAATTGGGGAGGAGATAGCCCATATTTGGGTGAGCCAAGGCCTACCCAAGATCAAGTTGAATCTGAGCATCTCCTTAATGACAATGAATTCTGCAGTGGTGGGGAATTTTCCCCTACCACAAAGGCTATTGTGATCATTCCCCTTATAACAACACATGATCCATTAAAGGATTTTAGATGCATCATCTTTGTGGATTTGATTTGGTTGACAAGACCCAACTTGTCAACAATTATGTACAGGATTACATTAGTTGTTACCCTGTCATCAACACACATCCTATAGATTCTGCATTGCCCAACACAAATTGTGATAAACATTGACATGGTAATGACCTAATCCTTCTCAAGGTCAACCTTGATTACCTCATCATGGAGTGCCAAAGATGTTGAACTCAGCTCTTGTGATACAAGGGGTAGCATCATAGCATGGATGGACTATTCATCCACTGGGATGTCCTCCATAACAAGAGTGGAGGTCAACATGTTAACTAATGCTTTGCAATGGATGGAGGAGATCATGATAAGGTCATACAGGCTCAGTGTAGTGTTCTTTTTCTTTATAGCCTATTTGACCTATGCCAATGCATCAAGAAAATCTTTGTCACTATTTGCTACCTTGTTGGCCTTCATCTCCTTCATGCGATCCAAGAGACAAATCTCTCATGGAGGAGATTTGGGCTTTTCTTGCCTTACTTATTTTGGAGCCACAATGCTTTGTTTTTGGTTGCTTGTAGTGCCCTTCTCAGTTGATTTGGCCACGGGAACAAAGGATAAGAGGATAGGCTTTAGTGGGCCTAGTTCCCTTAGCTCCAACTACTGCCTAATCATTTTTTCAATGAGGCACTCATTAGGCCTTACGGGTTGCCACCTCAATTCCCTATTGGTGTTTCTTATAGGATGGGACCTTGGACAAGTAGGGACTAATGCATTTCCCACCACCAGACTCTTGGCAAGTGAGGAGTCCACATGTTACAAAACCTTTATGACAAAGGATGATTAGGTTATTACTACTACAATGTGCTATGGGACCCTAATCACAAAGGGTGTTATGGGTGCCTGAGGTGATGCTCTGACAATGTCAAGGGGACCCCCAACATTGCCAAAGGGCACACAAACCACAAATGGCTCCTACACCAATTCTAAGTTTTCATCAACACTAATAGCGTTGATGGTGTACCCTGCACTACTTGCATTAAGTGGGTCATTATAGACCCTCATTAATTGGTTTTGGGGACTAACTAGGTTGGTTGCATCAAGAAAAAACTCATCTTTATCAATCATGTATTATATATCATCCTATAAGGTCATGCAAAAATCTATGTTGTGACTAGGCAATTGGTGATAATGGCAAAACCAGTCCAACCTAAAATGCTTAGGGACTAGAGGTTCATTTAGTAGTGTAGCTAAGGTATTCTTGAGGAGCTTGCAATATTAGTCATGTCACTTACGAGCATCCTCAAACATCAACTTATGCTAGATGCATCCAACATGAAGTAGTTGATCCAAGAGCTTTGACAACTTGATGGGCAACAATGTGTACTTTGAGTGATCCTTGCACTTAAAGTTTAACCTTGGAACATCTTACCCCATGGCCACCAATGATTTGGGGTGGCTTGGTTGTTGGTTTGGTGTTGGCTGGCTTAGCCTCCTTAACCATTGTTTCCATAGTTGTGGTTGCCTATTTTCCCTTATCCTTGTCTTTCTTAGAGTGCAAATTTTTGTAAGCCACATAGGTGAAGTTCTTGTTAGCCTTTACTGCATGAATGCTCTTGGTTTGAGCAAATGCTTGGCTCAAGGATTACAAGGCAAGGTAATATAGTTTTGACTTAATGAAGTCATTCACTACACCTTTAAAAATAGCGAACAAGTGTGTTTCTGTGATAGGCTCACGGATCTTGTTAAGTGAAGCACTCCAATGTTGAATGAATTTTTGCACAGGCTCTAAGTGGCCCTGCTTAATTTGCATCAACTAATCTAGGATCACCTCAAGCTTTAAGTTATACTTGAAGCACATGACAAATTAACTAAGAAATTTTTCCAAAGCAGAGATGGAGGCCTTGGGGAACATGTAGTACCAATCTGATGCCTTGTTGTTCAGGAACATGGTAAACACACAGATAATGGCATATCACCATGTTTGCAATAGGATGCATTCAAATAAAAAGGTTACCAAATGGTTATTGGGGTCCCCTTCACCATTGTATTTGGTGAACTGAGGTAGTGGGACCCTAGTAGGCAATGTCAGTGGTGGCACTACATGACTAATTAGGTCATCTTGGTAGAAGTTCATCACATGGACCATTTCAGTGGAGGTAACCTTGAGCCACTTGACCTTTTTGATTAGAGTCTAAATAAGCTAGAACACTTGATCCAGACTCAGGGAGGTTGCAGCAAGCTATGTGGGTTGTGCTACCCACTGGGCTATTTGGGTGGCCTACGACTTGGTTGCAAGTTGTGTGACCACATGCGATGCTTGTTGGGTGGGCTATGCCACAAACACAGTAGCTGGGCCCCACCACATGCTTATGGGTTGGGCCATTGTGAAGGGTGCTAACATGATATGCAAGATGTACAATGCCTAAGTCATATGCAGCAAAGGAATGTGCACAATGTGCACATAGGGTTGTGCAAGCATACTAATTGCTGGCATAGAAGAGGGAACAGGTTGAAGTTGTATAACAAAGGTTAAGCTAAAAGGATGTGACACATCCTAGTGTGTATGTTGTATTTGGTCGGTCACCACCATAGTTGTTGGCCTAGGAGGTAACACAAGGATATCATTGTCTCTAAGAAGACAAATGAACAGGAATGAAAGTAAAGGTTTTCCACTAGATGAGGTATGAAAAGAGTCACCATGCTCGAATCAAGCTTCAAACTCATCTGGCTCTTCCTGTAGGGGTTGCTAATACTCTGTCCCTTCCTCACAACCAATGTTTTGGATGAGGTTATTGAGCATCCACAAGTAGGACAACATGAGTGGGATGAAGTTCACAATGGAGGGGAAGTATTCTTTCCCATTATGGTGTATGAGCTTGTAACTTCATTTGGCCTCTATTTCTTGTTGATCTATGTATAGCCCATCTTGGAGTTTTGCACAAATGAAGTTGTACTACTCCTCATTCAACACCAAATACTCAAGAGGTAGGTTGCACAACCTGAAGGATTTTCTCTATTCTACCATGATAGGACTGACAAGATGGTCAATCTGGATTTCTTGCTGAATGGGCCAAACAACAATCACACTTGAAGTAGAGGTCAAAGGTTGCTTAGTGTTCATGATGCAAATGGGAAATGCAAAAGGTATTGTTTGCGAAAGGTAGAAAAAGGCTAACTCTGCTAACTAGAAAAAAAAATACTAAGTGCAAAATCGTAGAAAAAATAGCTAAGTATGAAACTACTGAAAGAATGGCTAAGTATAAAAAATGCAAAAAAATCACTAAGTATAAATTGCTAAAGAAATGGCTAACTTTGGGACTATGCTCACTATGCTAGAGCCAACTATACCCTCTACACTAAGAGCTAGCTATGCTCTCCTGACCAGCCAAAATTTAGCTAACTGTTAGATATATGTTCTCATGTTGTCAAGTGGGACTCCAAGGGAACTAATGATGAGGTTCAATCTACACCAACAATTTACAGACAACTCCCATGCTAGCCTGAGATCTAGCTACTATGGTGGTAGGTCCATAGGGGTGTGAGGTCTACACTAGCCTGGAGCTAACAATGGTGGTGGAGAGCATGCAAGGCAATAACTAAGGAACATTGTAGAAGGAAATGACATTGGCCCTCCTTCTACCACTAGAAAACTATAGTGACCAAAAACATTAGAGGCTAGAACAATACACCAAGAGGTTCATGATTGTACAACTTGACCTCATGTCTACATGAGGGCCTACTAAACATAAAGATGGCATGCCTAGAATGATCTTGTTGATTGAACTAGGACATACAGGGTGTTACACCAAAACAAATGCTAAGGGTTTGCACAGTGTTTACAACATCCACAATTTCAACTAGGGTGAGCGTAGTTGAGGTTTTTGATGCAAAACAAAACTAAAAATGTGCAAATATGTGCAAAAAATAATGAAAAATGCCAGTAAAATGCTAGAATGCAAAAAAAAATGCCAAATATACACAAGGAGTAAGCAAGAGAGAAATTGGCACCATCCTAAATGGGGGAAAGTGTAGTTAACTACAAAGAAAGGTGAGGAGGTACACGGTGTAGAAACAAGCATAGTAGGCAATGTAGTCACAGTCTCAGAGTGTCTAGGCTATGAAGAAAAAAGTCTAGCATGAAGTCTAGGCCTACCGAGTTGGCCATCGTAGTGTCCCATGGGCTACAATGATCTGTGGTGTGCTAAGTGGTGTGCAACAGTGCTAAGTGCACTTGGATGCCAAGATTGCCCAAAATTCTAATGCTCAAATTTGTTAATTAAATGCTTTAAAATTCCAACCCCTAAAATGTAAAATTCTAGGGTATTTATAGGGTTAGGATTACCATGAATCGTGGATCAACAGCCATGTGGCAGAGGGGTAGTTGAGACTACACTACACCTAACTATGCTCCCACTGAAGCAAATGGTGTTCTACTAGTGTGCTCCAATGGACCCCATGAGACTACTAGACTATGACTACACTACCCAACTACATGTGTGATGAGACGTGATTCGCATGAGCTGTGATATCGCATACATGATATCGCGTCGTCCCCTGCGGTGTCGCGTACACGATATCATGGTCCGTCGCCAAATCTATAAATAAGAGGCGGCACTCCCCTTATTTCCCATCCTGGTTTAGAAGTAGGGAAACTCTGGCAGTTTGATCACTCTAGAGATAGAATATTTTCCATGTGCCCACAGTAGGAGTCCAAAAGTGCACGGATCTTTATTCAAGCAACATTGTACCTGAACACAAGTTGTGTATGGTAATACAGACAAGCTTTTTGGATAAACCTTGTAGTGCATGGAATAGGATTTTATTTATTATTTCTCTCTCATCCTTAAACTCCTAGAATGAGGTATGAGTATGACTTGATTACGACCATCTAAGGATGTGTACAGATAGTCAAGGAATCGGCTGCTCATCGCATGCGGTATGAGTACAACTTGATTACGAGCATCTCGAGTGACTACTTGGTAACCTAGTGGCGTATTCAGGATCTACGCTTGGTAGTCCCAGTGGTAGTCCCAGATGTGTACGGTTAGTCAAGGAATCGGCTACTCATCGTACTTAGGCTAGATAGATTCTCTCAACCCTTTCCTTCTAGTTAGGTGCCTCAGTATGACCACTTCGAGCACATGCGTTACGCGTGGTGATCCTAGCAACGATTAGCGTTTGGTAGCCATGGTTGCATCAGTTCAGGGTGTGTACGGTAAGTGGGAATGGATGCTGATGCTAGGTAATTTAGACTTAGTTCATTAGTTAGAGTTAGTACTTAGTTTCTCAACCCTTCACCCTTTAGCATAGAAGACATAAAACATTAAAAGATATAAAAATCATATACCTCGGACTTACTTAGCCATACACCATGACAAACACAAGTAATTCTAAAAAGAAAACAAATGATTAACCCCAAGTGTTCCATGGGGCGTGTAGGCACTTAGTCTGCGGAGTTTGACCGTATCGCTCGTGCTATGCTCATTTCATATGGTTGAGTGTAGAGGTACCTCACCACTCATCAATGTGAAAGTGTCGAATAGACCACAATGTACCTAAAAACAATGCAAAATGGTGCAACTATGAAGACTACACTCTTGGACTATGCTGTCCACTTTTTCAAGTGGGGTCAAGCATAGGTACAATTTTGGGATGAATGGGGTGTGCTAAAGAAATGCAAGTTGCTAATCCTACTTGCCGAAGGAGTGTTAAAGCTAAGATGAAGGTTGTTGTTGCATTCCAGAGGCTTCTAGAGGCTATTTTGTATGTCTACACTAACTATGCTCTAGAGCATAGTCTCAACAGTTAGACAAATTTTTCAAAACTTAAGCTCAAATGTTGACTATGCTAGCTACATTCTAGAGTGTAGTACCAACAGTGAGAGCATAGTCTAGGCAATTAGAAGAAATTTTGCAAAATTGGTGTCTTCTTGTAGACTATGCTGACTATGCTCTAAAGTGTAGTAGGAAGTGTAGTCCAGTAGTTAGAAGAATCTACCAAATTGTTTCTTCCATGCCAAGCAGGCTATGTAGCCACTAGCTTGACACTTAGGAAAGTTTGCAAAATTTGTCATTTGTGTGTTGACCATGCTGACTACACTCTATAGCATAGTCTCAGTAGTGGGAAGTGTAGTCTTGGCACTTAGAAAAATTTGTAGCTACTGTCAAAACTTAGAAAAATCTTGCAAATCTGATCTTGTGTTACAAACTACACTAACTACTCTCTAGAGTGTAGTCCTAATAGTGGAGAGTGTAGGTCCAACACTTAGAAAAAATTTATCTTGTGGTGACACTTAGACAAATTTGCAACTAAGACCCAATGGCCTAAATTTGATGGTGTTTCAAAGACAAGCTACCAAGATTATTAAGGTTGCTAGTTTAAGTCCATGATGGGTCATGGTGTCAGTTTAAGGCTTTGGCAGGCCATGGAGCAATCTTGAGGTCTTAGTAGACCATGGTTTCACTAGTTTTAGGCCCTAGTAGGCCATCTTACTAATTTAAGGCCTTAGCAGGCCATCAATGTTGGCAATTGGCTACTAGTTCTGGTAGGCTACATTTAGTAAGGCTTTAGATAGGAAAGATTAACTAAATTGGCCAACTCATTCCCATCCATGTTCATAATCCTGAATGCTTTATTTTTTTAGGCTTTGGTGAGCAAAAAGTGCCCTTACCAATTGGATGAAAATTTATCCATATGTTTGTGAACAACTTTGAGTACCAAGTCACCTTCCTTGATCTTACACTTGGTCAAGTTATGGTTATGATGTCGTTTCTACCTTTCTTGATATTACTCGATGTGAGCAAGTATTTGCACCCATTGCTCCTCCACCAATTCGTGATCCATAGCTCCTTGCATTGTTAATCATTAACAAAGTTAGATAAGGCTACTTGAAGTGATGGCACCTACAATTCAAGAGGTAAAATAGCTTTAGAATCATAGACCAGGCTATAACAAGATACACCAATTACTATCTAATAGGTCATTCTGTAGGTTCAAAGTGCATGGATAAGTTGCTCATGCCAGTTGCATTTGCTATTGTTCAACATCTTTTTGAGCAAGTTGATGATGACCTTATTACTTGCTTTAGCTTATCCATTAGCTTCAGGATAATATGGCGATGAGAAAAACTACTTAATGCCCAGGTCATGATAGAAATTTCTCATTTCTTGGCTACTAAACTATGATCCATTATCTATGACTATGGTCATGGGTATGCCAACATGCACTACAATGTTGTCAAATATGAATCTACAAACTTGTTCAAATGTTGCCCTTCTTAGGTGAATATCTTCAATCCACTTTGTAAAGTATTTGGTTGTAGTGATGATGAAACTATGTCTTGTGGTAGACTTACGCATTATAGGTCCAATGATATCCAACCCACACCATTAAAACAACCAAGTTATTTGAGTAGTGTATAACTCAGTTGGCAGTATGTGTATGAAGTTTCTATGCCATTAGCATGTGTCACAAGTCTTAACCTTCAACAATCAATCACTTTTCATATAGGGCTAGTAATAGCCTAATTGTCTATTCTTGATGATCATAACTCTAGGTCCTATATGTCCCCCATAAATACCTTCATGAACCTACTCAAGGACTATTTAGGCTTCAGTTCTACCTAAGCATACTAACAATATATCATCGTAGGACCATCGACATAATGTGCTATCACCTACTATGACATACTATTTTGATCATTTATGTACAATGTCCTTTTGAGTAGCAATCAGGCCTTGCAAAGGTTCACCATACATAAGGCAAAACTTGATATCATCATACCACTCCCTTGTAGGAGTAGTATGAACCACGACCATAAAGGTATCTTCAATGCTCTATGTGATGGAAACAACATACTTCACAAAAAAAGTGGACAACTTTCTAAACACATCTAGAGTCACACTGATGGTTAGAGTTGCAATTACATCAGCTATAACATTTTCATTTCTAGATATATGTTGTATGTCAACTTCTATAAATTTTTGTAATAATTTCTTTCTCAAGTCACAATGAGGTTGTAAATGTTTGGCCTTTCATGCATAAACCTTAGTTACTTGGTTCACCACAAGTTGTGAATTTCCCTTGATTGTTCAACTCTTAATTCATAGGTCATGACCTACTATCATCCCTCTAATCAATCCCTCATACTCTGTTATATTGTTGGTACATGAAAATTCAAAATGATAAGTGAAGGGTCAGATTTCACCAGATAAGAATGTTATGATGGTAGTGGCACTGGCCCCATGGGTAGTTGAAGCTTTGTTAAAGTGCATGACTACCTCATAACCCTTAGGTACTTGGTTAATGATGTTAACATTTTCATCTTGAAACTTAGGGTCTATGGTTGCATGGTCATTAACAGGTGAGACTGTAAGTTGTATGGCTATAGCTTGACCTTTCGTTGACTAGGAAATGTAATGAAGGTCAACCTCTACTGTTATGGCTTTTCATCAAGCTATATGGCTACTCTCATAAACGTTGGTCATTACGGCTCTAAGAACATTAACTTTGCAAATGACATTTACCTTGCTTCTAAAGAGGTAGTATCTCTGCTTCTTCAATGAGAAGACTAGTGCTAGATAGTACTTCTCCACTTCAATGTATCGAGTCTCATGGGCAACTAATGCATGGCTAAGGTAGTATACTGGCATCTCTACTCCATTATCTCATTTTTTATATAGTATAAAGGTAATAGATGTGTCAAAGATAGCAAGGTAGATATAAAATGGTTTACCCACTTATGGAGGATAGACTATTGGCAATTGTGCCAGCTCTTACTTAAGGTTTTCAAAGGCCTCTTAGCATTCAGCCATCCACTCATAGTAAACCCATTTCTTAAGCAAGTGAGTTGTGACTTATCTATAAGCCTAGCAATTAACCTACAAATAAAATGCAATCTACCTTGCAATCCCTCAATCCCCTTAAGATTAGTAGGTGCTACCAAGTTGGATATGACCTTAACCTTATCAAGATCGACACGTATTCTTGCTTCAGACACTAAAAGGTCAAGCATATTACTAGTCTTGACACCAAAAACATACTTCTTAGAATTAAGCTTAAGCTCATATTTGATGCATCATTTAAGCACAAGATCTAGGTCATTAGCATGGTTGCTAGTCACTCTAGACTTAACAACTATATCTTCTATGTAATCATTGAGAAGACCTAGAATTTAATCACTAAAGATGTAGGTCATAGATCTTTGGTAGGTTGCCCTTGCATTCTTAAGGCTAAAGAGCATCATGATATAGCAAAAGGTACTCCAAGAGGTCATGAAGGTCATACTAAGTTATGTTTTGGATTGATCCTAATCTAGTTATATCCCAAGAACGTGTCCATTAAGGATAATAAGGCATGCCCAGCCATGGCATTATTAAGTTGACCAATACTAGGCAAAGAAAGGTCATCCTTTATGTTGCCTTATTTAGGTCTTGAAAATCTATGCAAATGCAAATACTCCCATTTTCCTTAGGGACTACCATTATATTGGATACCCATTTTTCATAATCAATAGATCTAATAAAACCAGCTTGGCATAGCTTTGTGATTTCATCACAAACTACTAAGGCCAAATTAAGTATAATCTTGCAAACCTTCTACTTAACTAGTCTAATGCTAGGATCAAGTATGATGTTTTATTGCACTGAATATAGGTCTAGGCCTAGCATATCTTCATATGACCAAGCAAAGGCCATACTGGTGCATTGTAGGACCTTGGCTATATCTTGAGCCTATTGAGGTTCCAGTGAAGAAGTTAGTTTTGGGATTTTCTCCTCACCATTGTGTGTCATGACAAAAACCTCAACTAAAGTTTCCTCAGTAATGTCATCAGAATCAAGGTCAAGGGTATTAAATAGGTTTTTAGACCACTCAAGAGGTTTTTTGATAGAGTCTATATGGTAGAAAAGACTCGCAAGCTCAAAATATAGGTAATCAAGGTCAACACACTACTCAACATCACCATGGGATCCATGTAGGTACAAAGGCAAACTGATCTACTTCCAGGTACTCATACTTTAATCTTGCATATCAACCAAAAGCATATTAAGTGGAACCTAGGTAAAAATGCATAAATAATGTCAAAATGCTATGAGATCATCTAAACAAATGTTATTCTAATGCTAAATATGATGCCAATAAGCTCATCCAAGGCTAGAAAGAGGTAGAAATAAAAAAGCACGATGGATCAAGGACCAAGCAAAGGCCAAATAAAGGTCTAACTAGGTGTAATAAGGTAAATAATGAAAAATAAGGCAAAAAATGATTAACAAAGGTCATGACCTTGCCAATTGTAGGCCTTGGTAGGCCATAGTGTCAATTTTAGACCTTAGCAAGCCATGGTTACATGGTGTCAAATGGTGGTCAAGGAAGGTCAAACCCCATCATTCAATAGTAATCAAAGGCCAAATAAGAATTTTCAAAAGTTCATAATAAAGAAAATAAGATGAATCTAGAGAAACATAAAGCCATGTAGGGGCCATGTGGTGGCTAAGAGGGTTAATAGTGCAAAATAAGGTCAAAAACAAGTTAAAACATTATGAAACAAGGTTAAATCAATGAAAATGGGATGCATGTTAAAAATTAGCTAATATTGGTCAAACAAGGTTAAATATTTCCAATTTTATGCCTTGGAGAGCCATGGTTAAGGCTACTAGGGTGCTAGATAAGTTCAGGCATCAATCAGGGATGTTTTGAGGCTATTTGAGCTTAAAAGTAAGGTTTTTTGGGGTATCCACGCTCGATCTTCACTAGCCAACATGGATGAGATGACCCCCATCATGGATAGCACATCTAGATAGTTTCTTAGGCTCATTTTGGGTAGTTTTTGACTCCTAGTGACTTGCATGTTAGTGCAGTGAACTAGGAAAGGCAATTAGGTGAATTTTGACATTAGTTTCAACCCCTAGGAACCCAACATGGATACTAATCAAAATGGATTTCATGGCATCCATAGGATAAAAATTAGGATTCCATGGCTTCCCAAGGTAGCATATGGCTAGATCTATCAAAATTGATCATTTTGGAGGTCGAAAATGGCTAAAAAGCAAGTTATAAAGTTATACACCCATGTATACACACTAGCCAGCATGGATGGAAGGGGGCTCACCATGGATGATCTAGATCTAGGCTATAATGGGGTCAAACAAGCTTAGATTTGAAGCAAAAACCAAGTTTCTATAGTTGTGCACTCCCAAACTAAGTTTTGAGACCATTTTGGAAGGGTTTTGAGCATTAAATCAAATTAAAGGTAGCATCCAAGCTAGGTCCACACTAGCCAACATGGATCTAGCATGAATAACTAGGGATGCTCTTGCTTTTTTTTATCTCAAAATGGTTTTAGAAGCAAATCAACCAAGTTTTTAGGCTCCTAAGATTGGAAATAGTCATTTTTCTAGTTTTCAATTGAATTTAGCTAGGTTTTAGGGTTGTTTTGGATCATGCATGATCATTTGTTACTTATGCATGTTGGGTAATGTTGATCTAGCATGGATGAGAAGGCTTGATGTGTTTCAAAGTTAAAAATGAGGTCAACCAAGTGTAAACTCTAGGCTATGAAGTTATAGGCTTTACTGGTGTAGGTTTTTATCTTTGGGATGTCAATTTACTGCCAAAAGTAGAAAGGTAGCTCATCCATAGTGGATGCACACTTCCTAGTGTGGATCAAGCCTCCCCCAGCATGGATAGATTAAAAATATAAAATCTAGACTAGTTTATCAATAAATCAATCATGCATGTTAGCTCCCAGGGTTGCCAATATCAAGGGATAGGGTTTGAGGTCAATATTTAGCAATTTTAAGGGCTTATAAGTGGTTTTAGAGGCTACCCCATGGATCCACAGTGGTTTCATATTGGCCAACATGGAGGATCTAATGGAATCAACCTTTTGCCATTTTTGGTCAATTTTGAAAAGTATGAGGGCTCTAGGAGGTGCTAAAAGGATTCTAGGGTGAAGATGGCACAAGTCAAAGTCATTCTAATGCATCTGTGACCCCTACCCATGAACTTTGCTTAATGCATCCACATTGGATCCATGCTGGCTAGCATGGATGACAAGGATGATTAGCATGGAAGTGAGGAAAATCATGAAATGGGGTCAATTTTGGCAAGTTTTTTCTCTGGAGTCTCCAAGAAGGTTGGGTTGTCAATGCAAGTAAATTTCAATGTAAATGTTATGATTTTTTAGCTATAACCCTCTCATCCATGTTGGATCCATGCTAGACAACATGGATGAGGTCCCTCCCCATTGTGGCTCTATATGGATTCAAATTTTTTGCCACTTTCAACAAGATTCGATAGGGTTTCAAAGTTGTCGAGCCTATAGGGGACTAGGGTTAAGATTTGGTGTTAAAATCCACTAGTTTGAAGGCTCCTTAGTACTTCATGGAGTCATCCCCCCTTTATCCACACTAGGAAGTGTGGCCCTAGTCTAGATGAGAGCTTTTTGACATTTTTGATTAATTTTTTGATATCTAGAGTTTTCAGAAGGCTCCAACAAGGTTGTAAGGTCACTAGGGTAAATTTTAAGGTTATTTTTTGCTATAAAATAGACTTTTTGGCATACCCCCAGGGCACCCATGCTAGATCCATGCTAGGTAGCATGCATGGAAGGTTCACTAGCATGGAAAATTAGGTTAAATCTCAGCAACTATCGACTACTAGAGAACACAGACGGGTATCTAAGCCATGAAAGTGCATTTTATGGATGTTTAAGGCTATGGAAAGTGATCTATGGCATACACCTAGAGCACCCATGCTAGGCAACATGGATGAGGGGTTCACTAGCATGGGCAAGGCCTTTAGGTGCAAAAACTAAGTTATTTTTGACCAATCTATGTTATCAAAAGTTGACACTGGGTGTTGGAGTTAAAATATGACAACTAAGTGGTTAATTTTAGCAATTTAAGATCACCCCCATCCATCCATGCTAGATCCATGTTGGACAATGAGGGTGAAGCCCCCCTTAGTGTAGATTAACCAAATCTTGAAGTTTTGATCACTATTGACTAGCTCTACCTAGGTTCTAAGGCTTTTGACAGTGACTAGAGGGGTTTAAGATTCTATGGGATCCACCCTAAGGTAAGATTATGGCTTGGTAAGCATTAAAGAATGGGTATGGATGTTACTTCCCTTGGGCAACACTACAGCCATGCTGGGTAGCATAGCTCCAATGTGGAAGCCCAAAGTAGCAATCTTAGTCAAGATCTTACCCCTTGCCAGCATCTAAAGACCATGTATGTTGATGGTAGCTACCAAAATGAAAATAGACAAGGTTAGATGGCCAAGGGGATGCAATCCATGCTGGATCCATGCTACCTAATGTAGATGCATGGAAGATAAGATTAAAACATGATTTTAGTGTTCCAAGGGGTTAAAACCCCAACATTGATGAGCTTTCCATGCTTGAAACATCATGCATGGGAGGCGTAAGGTGGAATCCACTGCAAGAAATTAAAAAATTTGAACTTGGTGTTATCTCCCACCACTCCCAAAATTAACAAGAATTTCCTCCCTTCACACTTCTATGGACCATGAGTTTCAATGCACAAAATTAGTAATAAGGGTATGGAAGAAGACATTTAGGTTTTGGATCTAGGTTTTATGTCAAATTCTACAAAAATCCTACACACAACTCTCATTCTCTCCCACAACACATAAGGTTAGAGCTTTGGTAGAGATTTTGTTTCAAGGATTGGTTGGTTCAAACCTCCCTAGGCAATGTTGCTACTCCAAGTCCTTTAGATTTCCAAGTTTCTTCAATGTAGATGGCTAGAACCATGAAGAAACGAGGTGGTAGAAGCAAGAAGTTGGTAATTGAGAAGGCAGATGTAGTAGATCAAGGCATCTCCCACCCACCCAGGCCTATTGTCATTCAAAGTTCTCATGCTTCAATCCTAAGGTAGCCCACTACTAGCCATTCTTATGTGTTTTGGTGGTTTTTTTGTTGTCTTTTCGAGTTTGGAATAGGGTCGTTTTTCTAGATCTAGGTCATTCTATGAGTTAAAATTGTATTTTGACAAATCCCATCCCCTATTTTGATGGTTTTCATGTGGAACTAAGGTCATTCAATTATTTTGGCTTCATTTTATTAAGTTTTAAAATTAGGTCTCAGTGTTTTATACTAGTTTTTGTAAAAAAGCAAACATAAGTATGAATTTTTCTTAAGAGATCAATTAGAAATTATTAAAATTTATGTTCTTGAATTTTTAATTTTTAATTTAAGCTTTCTATTTCCTATGATCTTTTTTATTTGGATTTGTAATGAGGGAGATCTGGCTATTTTGGTTATGTTGTGTGCTTGATGTTTGTGCCATTTTCAAATTTTCATATAAGTTTACAAATTTATTTTAAAGAAATGACAGGGTTTTTGAAATTTAAAATTCATGGGTGCATAGGACTTGATTTAAGCTTTCAAATAGTGATAGAATCACTCTTTTTGAAATTAATATGAGTTTTGACAAATTTTTTACCAACCCTATATGAAAGGGGGTTTCTCATGATGGCTACAGTCATGTGGATTTGATCACATTTTATGCAACAATGGTTATGGATTTTCAATTTTTTTGGTTATGGTGACAAAGTTTATGATTTTAGGATTCCTTCACTATGGAATCACTAAAATTTAGCTTAAATGGATTTTTAATGAGTTTTTCATTAAGGATGCGTAAATCAAGCTTTATTGTGGCTATATCAGTTTTACCCCTTGGAGATGGGTAGCATTGACATACTTAGAAAATTTTCTTGTCAACATCCCATGCTTCTGGGGATGCCTAAGGATGTTGGAAGTGTTCTAAATTTAGTTTCAATGTTATTTTAAAAAATTTACTATTTTTAGTAATTGTTCTCATATGGTCATTTTTTAGGTTTTGAAAGTACTTTCATATCAACATTGTTTTAAACTAAGGCATAATTTTGGTCATGAAGTTTTGGCTACAATGTATAAAGGCTATAAAGGTTGTAATGATTTTGATGTTGAATTTCTAAATGAATTTTAGCCAACACCTTAAAGATTTTTATAGGGGCTAATTTCACCCCCAATTAGAATGTTTGGTAGAAATTGTTTAAGAAGTTTTAAGTGTTAAAACATGATCCTAATGGTATATTGATTTTTCATGCAAGGCCTTGCTAAAATCCATCTTCATAGTGGTTCATTTGATAAGCATCTTATGTTGTATCAACCAACCCAAGGCGAACAACACGCCCCTCGCCCCCCCTCCCAAACTTGGTTCTAGACCAAGGCTCACTATGGTTTTGACCAAGGACAAGGGAATTCCTTACATACATCTTGTAGAAGTTTAGTGTAATGCTATGGTCACACTTGTCTGTAAATGTGATGGGAGTTATAGTGGAGACCTTGCTACTTGGGTCTACAAGACTGATCATTAGGCTCATAACTAACGATCTTGAAACCTAAATAGCAAGGGAGTTGGTAGAGACTAGAGACACCATCGACACATGTTACTTATTAGAGATCTAGAGCACACTAGAGTATTCTTAGTATAATGCTAATAATACTTTGATGGTGACACATAGAGTCCACACACTATTTTAGAACCCACCTAGCACCATGTATTGACTACAAGGGTAAGCATTGTTATTATAATATTCGAATGCTTTTGGCTTTACTTATTTAGTTACCTTTCTTAACTTGTTAGTTTTATGCACATCTTATAGGTATAGGATTAATGAACAAGGCTTGATTAGGAATGATCAAACCTTGATGGTGATCCAAACCACCCTAAGTGTATTTACCAAAGACCCCAATGTCATAACTATTGTATATGAGTAGTTAAGAGGGGAGTTTGGTAAATAAAGTGATATGTTAAACTTGTTTACAAGAAGTGTGTGGCTATTAAAATAGCACATAGCTAGTGGATGGTTCCCAAGAACATTATGGAGAAGGGTGTTACTATTGGAACCCCGACATGAGCTTCACTAAACAAGAAGAAGAAAGGTGAGAACAAGGATGAATTGCTACGTTATGCATAATGTTTCTATGGCTACATTTTGGTTTTTCTATGCATGCCTATGTTGATGCTAAGTGTTTTTTGTTGCCCTATAGGACCTTCCACTTCTTCTAACATCACCATATTTGTTTCAAGATGCCCTAAGGATACCCTCATCCTAAAATTTAATGAGGTGAAGCCAACATAGAGGTGGTTGAGGGGACAAGCACCTAGAAGCATCCAAGCAAACATTGAACATGAAAGCTTGCTTGATATTTCTATGGCACCTATCCCTTCCATCCTTGTCATAGAGATGTTGAACATCATTAACTCCTTTAATGCAAGAGCCAATCAATTCAACACTATAGTACAAGGCATGTCTATCATCATTCCTATTGATGATGAGACCTTTGGTGACTTGTTTGGTATTCCCATTAATAGGATGAACATTACCACCAAACCAGTGAAGGAGGCTAGCCATCATGAGGAAGTTAAGAAGTGGTTCGATGCTAGTAAGGGCGACTCCGATATTGTCTTGGATGACTTCACAAATCCCAAAGGAAAGGAATCTTATCCTTTGTTCTGATCCTATGCCTTTCCTAAACTATTATAATAAAAGAAGATAATTGGTATTGTATAGGGATGGACCTTTAAGAAGATCCTAACAAAGGGTACGTGGTTCAACCAAGTTACTTCCTTGGCTATGGGGCTTTGAGATAAGATCCTCAAACTTCACAAAGATACATCTACCATAATTCACATGCATTATGCATTTTTTCAGGTTATTTGAAGAGGTTCACGTAGTTCTTGGTGATGAGGAGGGATGGATGTTTTGTGGCCTAAGACCCTAACTAGCTTTATAGGCCCTAGATAAAGCATATTTATCTAACTATGTAGCCCTAGAACCCACTAGAGGAGATGGGAGACTCGTTGTCTATTACCATCAAGCATTTTGATGGTAGGTGGTTTGCTTCCCTTGATAGCATAGGGGAGGAGTCCCTCACAATTCTAGTGAATGTCAAGAAGGCCAAAGTGTTATGCTCCAAGGTTGATGGGGCAAACAAGATGAAATTGAAATAATCCATGGAGGAAGCACCACTAGCATTAGACCCACCCACCACAAAAAAGCTCAAGTTGAGGCTTAACAAGTCACATCATGCAGTTACTAGTAAGTTTTACTATGTTTTAGTGTTTAGTTATGCTATGTTTTATGGCTATGTTGTTCTTTCATGTGTTAACTTGTTTTATGTCTTACAATTATAGATAACCATCAGAATATGGTAGCCCAAGTTGTCACTGAGGAGGAAGCGTAAAGGTGTTTAGTTGCAATAGTGAAGGAGGCACAAAGACATGTTGTTGCTATAGCTACAAAGGAACAAAGGCATGTAGAGGAGGCACTCTTATAATAGCATAAGGCTGAAGGGTTGGCCAACGTTGATCTAGATGACCTTGATGTCTTATTCGATGAGCCATTACTAGGTGCATCCCCCATCATCATCCTAGAGGAGGAAGAGGAGGAGCTAGGTATGCATGTGCCTTAATGCTACTTATTATATCTTATGGTTTTAATTTTTGTTTTTTTCTAAACATTCAATGATTATTATGCTTACAATAGTTTCTGAGCCATAGGTAGAGGTCCCTACTCCTAAGTTTCATGTGAAACCATGGGTAGAGGTTTTAGATAAGATGGAATTTATGCATGAAGTGGCTAAGGACATCATCAATTGATTATAACAGGTTGCACCAAAGCTTCGTAAGAACTATCTTATATTTACTTTAATTATTTAATTATAGGTTGTATTTTATGTTATGCCTATGTTTGGTTTTATATTGTACTTATGATTATATTTATCATCATCATTTGTTTGTAGTGCCATCAGTTGCATGGGATCCAAATCACAACATGAAGCTTGATTCCCTATCGAAGTTTCCATCTAACACTCAAAATGTTCCCCTAAATTTATACAAAACTACCACTAATCTTGTAGTTTCATGTGAAAAAGCTTCATGCGATTCCAAAGGTCCAAAAAATCCCTATGGGAGCAAGTTGTGACCTTTAGGGAGAAGACCAACTGAAAGGATTAGGGATCTTGAGGACCATAAGGTCTTTATGGAAGCCCAAGTGGGTAACTCAAAGAACTTACAAACCAAAGAGATCACCTAGATCTATTACTAGCAAACCATCCATGATAAGATTTCCCTTGTCAAGTAGATGCCAAAGCAATGGAAGTAAATGGACCTAATCTCCTAGAAAGCCAAGGACTAGAAGGATTATTGTGGCTAGATCCCACAATGGGGTCGATCACAAAAGGATCATAAGAGGTAGTACAAGGTTAATTGGGAGGCATACTTAAAGTGGCTAAAGAAATAGACAACTAAACAATGTAAGATAGAGCTATTCATCTAGGGAATTTAGGCTGAAAGTACTTACAAACTCTTTGAAGGCACCCTCACGGTGGCCAAATCTCCTACTCTTAATATCACTACAACTACAAGTGAGACTTCTATGGCTATGATATCATAGGATCCACATGACTAAATAGGCATGGACAAGACAAACATCCTCATAGGCATTAATCTTTGGGATGTTGATTGGGCCAACATGACAAAAGATCAAATTCTCCATCATTTGAAGACTAATCTTCAACATCTACCCTCAAAATTCATTGAGCTAGATTTCCTGCAGGATTGATGGCTTTTTTTTAGTTTTATCATTTTGGTTTTTTTTTAAGTTATCAATTTTTATTATTTGGTTATTGATTAATTTTATGTTGTTATGTCATAGGAACCTAGCGATGTTGGCAGCCCTAGCAATGATAGCGATGATGGAAGCCCTAGTGACGATAGCAATGATGATGATCTTCCACCTCCTCTTCTAGATGCCCCATACTTCTACCAAATGCTTGTTATGATAGTTTTTGTTGTTACTTCATTTTTTTTTTCATGGATGTTGTATGGCTAGTGTTGGCCCATGTTTTAGTTGTGGATAGTTTATAGTTTTTTATTATTTTAACATTTTTGCCACACAATGTGGCTATGGCTATGTACATTTAAATGTTTTAAATTTTCAATTTCAGTTTTGGTTTCGACTATATATGTTGTTGATGGCTTTACTATTTTAAGGTCTTAATGTTATAAACATTGTAAATGACTATGTTGTAGATAACTACGTTGGCTACATTGAAAATAGCTATAAAGTTATAGGCTAATAATGCATATATGTTATAATATTGCTCACCAATTTAAGGCCATGGAAGGCTAGGGAATACTTGCTAGTTTTAGGCCATGGCGAGTCATGTGTTGTTGCCAATTTTAGGCCATGGTGGATCTAGGTTATAAGGAAAGATATATTTTTTATATATATTATATTTTAATATTTTTATGGTTTTTCTAGTTTTATAATTTTTATGAGACCTTTTCACTTTATATCATGCTAAAAAAGGAAAAAAAAAAGAAAGAAAAAGGCTTTGATAAAAATGCAAACAAAAATAAATCCTTAGGCTACATGCAGAAAAAGATTAAAATAAAGCAAGTAAAAAGGCATCAACAAGTAACAAAAAAATATAGGCTAATTGGCTATTAATGCATATGGTTAATATGTCATAGGGGCATAAGATGGAAGGATCAAGGATGTACATTACTTGCACAAATGCTTCCTAACCTTTAAGAGATTAGGAAATGTGTATGGCCTTTTTTGCACCAGTTTGTACTCCCCATCCCCTTTACTAATGATGTTGAAGGAGAGATCTTCCCATAGCCTATCTCATGTCCCATTGTTATCATTTTCAGCCTTTTCCCCTTTCTTGGGTTGCTTAACTTTGTAGTCGGGAGTTTCTTCCTGAAACTCCACTTTAGACTCCTACTATATATTCATGTTTTTAATAGCCAAGGGAACTACATTATCACCATGAATGATGATTTCACCTCCCTCATAAGGCAAGTGAATCTCTTGGTTCATCGGTGAGGATACGGCTCATAATTGAGTCAACCAAGACCTACCCAAGATGAGGTTGAACCCTAGTATTTCCTCTACCACCAAGAAATCCATAGTCATGGGGAATTTTTTCCTTACCACAAAGTCTAAGGAGTTAAACCCCTTAATAGTGACCCTCAATATGTTCAATGACTTGAGAGCTGATATTGTAGTATGTTGTATCTACTCTGTCAAGCCTAAATGTTTAACTATGATGCATGGGATACATTTGTTGTAGTCCCATCATCCACATGCACTCAATCCACTTTATACCACCCCACCCTTATCATGATGAAAAGAGGATCTTTGGTTACTTCACCATTTTGAGGACTAGTTTTGCTATCTCTATCACAAAACACTAGCGATGTTGACTCCTTCTTCCTTGGTGAAGAAGGAACCACCACTGCATGGATGGATTCCTCATTAGTAGGGATGTCCTCACTAATGGGGATAGAAGTTAACATCTTGACCAGTACTTCACGATGTGTAGCAGAAGTTATAACTAACTCATACAGGCTCAAGGTTCTGGTATTTTATTTGAAAGACTATTTGACTTGCTCCATCGCACATAGAAAGTTCTTGTTGTTGATCATGGGCTTGTCACCCTGCTTATGCTTAACTTCCTCTATGCACCCCAAAATGTGTACCTCATTCTTTTTGTTGTTGTTGCTTCTCCTCTATTCCTCTCCCTTGGCTTTTAGTTTCCTCCCATGGTTTACTTATTGACATAGCCTGGGTCGTAGAGGTCATGGATACTAAAGATATGGGAGTGGGCCTCGGTGGGCTCACTTCCTTCCATGGCTCAAACTACTTGTCATCCTTGTTGTTGAGCTTTTACTTATGCTTCTTCCTCTACTTGGTTGAGGCCTTTTGGGTGTCAGTTTTTGTTTGAGAAGAAGAGGCTATAGCATTAGCTACCATGGGGGGTCACTATTTGGTGGTAGGGAAGGCCGGGTTCTGTTCGGCTGGGACACCTTGATAACAAAAGGCTCCATAGGGGATGTCCATGATGGTATCCTTATGAAAAAATGGGATCTTGAGCTAGTGGAAGCTAAAGAGCCCCTTTCGTCACAAGGCGATATCCAAATCATGAATGGTTCCCTCATAGGCCTTTGATTGTCATTAATGTTAAATGTTGGTATAATGTATGCACTGTTGTTGGTGTTCAATGGGTCTTTATACACTTGTATCGATTGGTTCTACAATCAGATAAGGTTAGAAGCATCTAGAACCAACTCTCCCCTATCTATCATCTTATGTAGATCACCTTTTAACATAAGGTAGAAGTTAGCATCATGACCAGGAAATTGATGATAACAGCAAAAGTGGTTGAGTCTAAAGTACTTAGGTACTTGAGGGTTATCCTTCATTGCTCAAGTGGGATCCATGGTTATCTCACATAGCCTTTCATGCTTTTTACAAGCAACTTTAGACATCTACTCTTCAATAGTTGATCTAGGAGTTTTGATGGCTTCAAAGGTAGCCTAGTGTATTTACTCTTATCCTTTCTCTCAAAGTTGGGTCGAGATGAAGTTGATGTAGTAACCCTAGAGGTTGATGGTAGGTTATTTTGGTTATTAGTAAGGGACTTGGGTGGGCTAGCTTTTCACCCCTAGTTAGTCATTTTTGTCTCTTTGGCTACTGTTGCTACCACATTTTGTTTTGTTTTCCCCTCTCCTTGTCCCTTTGCATATTTTAATTTTTATATGCCACATAGGTAGGATCATGGCTAGCCTTTGTAGCATCCTCTATGTTCTTAATTTGGGAGAATGCTTATTCAAGTGACCATGAGACAAGGTAATACAATTTGGACTTGATAAAATCATTGACCACCCCCTTGAATATAGCCAAAAGATGGGTTGCAGCTATAGGCTCTAGTATTTCATTAAGAAGATTGTTCCATTGTTGGATGAACCTCTGCATTGGTTCAAGTGGTTCCTACTTGACCTTCATTGGCTAGTCGAGCATGGGTTCAAGCTTCAAGTTGTACTTAAAGTAGTTAATGAATTATGATATGAGGTCTTCTAGAGAGCATATAGAACCTCTAGCTAAGGCGTGGTACCAGTTAAGTGCTTTCCTTGTAAGGGACATAGGGAATATCCTTATGATTATGTGTGACCATAACTACAACAACAAGCACTTGGATCGAAAGGTTATAAGCTAAGCATAAGGATCACCTTCACCATTGTATTTTGTGAATTGTGGGATGGGGACACTAGGCAGAAGTGTTAAGGGTGAGATCACAAGACTGATGAAATTATCTTGGTAAAAGTCCATGACCTTAACGATTTTAAATGTAGAGGTCGTAAGCCTCTTCAACTCCTCCATCAAGTCCTAGATCATCTAGGAAGCTTCATCCATATCTTGGGATGCCTCTATTGGTTGTGGAGTCTACAAAAAAGGTTTTGAAGTTTTTTGAAAGGCATATGGCCTCGCTATCGATTATGGTATGGAGGAGAGAGGTTGTGTTATCGCGATGGTCAATGGACCAAACAAAGAGAACAACATTTATGCCAATGTTTGTGGTAGAAATGGAATGAAGGAGGTGTGTGTCCCTTTGGTTGTTTGGGGTCCTGTGGTGGATCCTCCCTAAGTGGTGAAAGGATTGGTGGTGGTGACCACCACCAATGACGAATACACTAACCTAGGATAGGTGGTGAATGTAATGGAAAAGTAGAATGTGGTAGACTACAATAGCGATTATGTTTAGTGCATAGCTATGACCAGTGTAGGTCCAATAATGGTCAAGTAAGAGGGGGTAGAGGATGATGGCATTTTTTCCATAGAGGAGATAAAGGGGATGAAGGTAGGAACTATGGCCTTGGGGGTTTTTAGTTGAAACAGCCCATCTAGGATGTTTTCATGTTCAGATTCTACCATAAACACATCCTCCACCTCCTCTTCATGCTCATCTAAGCTAACCTTCTCATCCTCTCTATCCATATTAATCAACTAAGATAGGATGCAGGTGTAGGTGTCATTAAGGGGTATCTAATCATACAAGGAATGAATATACTCCATCCCATCTTGGTGTATGAGCTTCTACTTCCTTTTTACCTCTGCTTCCATTCATGAAATCAACATGCTAGCCTAGATTTTGGCACAAGTGTAGTTCTAGTGATCCTTATTTATCACCGAAAATCTAGGACTTTACCCTCTAAGTTGTAAGGATGTCCTACACTCAATTACAATAGGATCTTTGGGGTCATAGACCCTTACAACTTGCTAGTTAGACATGTTGTTAGTAAAGTACAGAACAAGAGGGTTGATTTGTCAAATGAAATGGTGAAAAAACTACTAAAAATGGCTAATCGAAGTTATAAAAGGTTGAAAAGAGTGCAAATTCCAGCAAGTGAAATTTATAAACTACTAGAAAAAGCAAAAACAATTGAAAACAAGTTACGTGCTATAAATAGTAAGTGGCCCTCAAAATGTGGTATACCCCTGTACTAAAAATGATATAAATGGTAAACGATGGGTATCAAAGCTCAACCATGCTAAGCTAGTAACTATACCAACACTAGGAGAGAAAAAGGGGAAGAAAAGGGATAATATGGGAAGATCTAACACTTTCTTGGCAACATAAATGGGAGCGGGTTTATTTTTTTGAAAAGTGGTGTCAAACCCCACCTACTCTAGGCTTCCTAGCTGCACCTACACTAGGTGTAGCAAGGGGAGAGAAAGCAGGGGTAACATGGGAGGCCTTACACCTTTCTATCCAACATTGGGATAAAGAGAGAGGTTGAAAACCAAAGTGGAAACTTTGACTTTCCACAAAAAGATGGCTTTGGCAAGCTCCTAATTTTCATAGCAAGGAGAAGGTGGATGGGGATTTGGGTGGTAAATCCACCAATGCTAGTCTTTATTGAGAAACTTTTGGTAGCAAGAGGGGTATGGTATCAACATTAGCTTTGGCTGTGAAATTCACAGCGAGTGTTGTAAAAATCTAAAACCCAAACACCTGCAACTTCCACGCTAAGGCTTTTGTTGTAGGGGTATGAATCACAACATTGGTTGTTAAGTAGATTTGAAGGATTTTAATGTAATAATTACAAATTTTAAGATGATTGGTAATGTTGGCAATGATGCACATAGGATTTGATGCAAAAATTGGGTAGAGGCCCTCCTTCTAGCACCAAAAAAACTATTGCAACTAAAAATTTTGATTGCTAGAGGAACCGAGGAATTCACTACATGCACAACTTTTGACCTTCGATCTCTAGGAACTCCATGAGAAAAATAAGATCTTTGGTACCCTGGATGATCCAGTAGATCATCTAAGAACTTACAAGATGCAAAATAGGATAACAAAAAATGCAAACTTGGAATACATATATAAATGTAAATTGCACCAAAATAAAGCTGATGAATGAAACTTATACACAAATGGAACTACAAACTTTAGGGTCTGTTGAAGTTGCTATGATCAACTCCATGATTCAAAGGTACTACCACTCCCAATGCTTTCAAATATTCATTGCTACCATACTAGATCTTCTACATTGTTGATGACTGGGATGAGAGATGTTAAGAACTTAGGCTACTAGGAGTTGTGGTTCCCAAGAGCTCAACATGGATACCAAAGACTCACAAATCTCAAGGGGGGATAATCGGCTATGAGGGGTTCCACGTTGGGAGGTTTGAAAGACTACATTTTTGCAAGGTTGCAAGAGCTCTCAAATGCCAAAAATGCAAAAGTATGCAAATGCCAAAAGAGTGAAACCATTTCATGGTGTAAGGGCTTAATTTTTACAAGTTTTGGACCATAAATCTTGCTACAAATTACGCTAAATCGGTGCTACAAATTCTAACTTGATTGCTACAAATTTTAGCTATGTGTAGGTATGGTGGGTGTGCAAAGTAATGGGGGTTACTATATGAGGTAATTTTTATACCCCCATAGCATCAAAGCTAGTATATTTACTAAAAATAGTAAATGGTACTTTCACCCATGCTAGATCTTTCCACCCATGTTGGACCCTCCAACAGCAACGTTGATGTGTAGGATCCTTGCCGAAATTGATGCTATGTTGAGATTTTGGCCATGAAGTAACCATGCTGGAGGGGATGATGTATCAACATTAGGGGGTAAGGGATATACTCCCCATGCTAGGCATGGGTGATGTCAAATCCCTCTACACTAAGCATAGATGCTACCACATCCCTCCACACTAGGCATAGATGCTATCACATCCCTCCATGATAAGGGTAGGTGAGTTATACCCCCATGCAAGTGTCTCTAGCATAGAAAGTTCTATACCCCCCATAAAACCCATCAAAATGCCAATTTTGGCATCCCAAAAGACATTTTAAAACCACCTCCCCCCCACCCCCAATCCCAAATATATATATTATGCGACTATTTTTCACTTGGGGGATGAGGCTTAGACCACTTATGAGGCATTTTTTAGTCCCAAAAGCATAAAGTATGTGAGACTGCACCTTATGGATTACCATATTCACATTTACAATGAATTTTAGCCTCAGGTTTCAGGGGATGGGATTACAAAGGTTACAACATGTGATTTTGGTGGTGTTTCAGATATAATTAAGATCCATAGCACCATCTTCAAGCATTCCATGATGTTTTTGCTCTTCATAATATCAAGAGTGGTTAGTAGAAGTTAAAGTTATTTCCCAAGACTCTCATCAAGGAAGCAAAAAGCTGGTACCAACCTTTATAACAAGAATTGATTTGAAGATGGAGTACCATGCTAGAGCTCTTCAATAATAAGTATCAAACCTATTTGAGAGTGTCCAAATTAAGAAAGCAAATCCAAGGATGGAAGCAAGGGATACAAAAATCCCTTGACATGGTAATTGGAAGATATTATTCTCTACTACATAAATGCATAGGCCATGGATTTTTGCAAAGGGAACAACTAAGGCATATTATTGATGGGATAAGGAACAAGACTAGATAAACCCTTAGCATATATGCATAAGGAAGATTATCAACAATGAAAACCCATTGAATTCAAAAACTAATAGACCAAGTAGCTAAAGAAGAAGGAGAATTAAAAAAAAGGAATCAACTAAGGAATACAACCATGATCTTGCAATAAGGAAAAGAAATGTTAGAATGTGTAATAGACAAGAAGACAAAACTTTAGAGGATGTCATTCAAAAGAATACTTTACCCATCCATAAAATAGTCAATGATATTGCAACAAAGGTAGAGAAAATGTGGGATTGAATTGATGAGAAATTCACAACAATACTTAAGATAGTGAAGGAGAAGACTGAACAAGCACTAAATAAGAACAAAGAAAAGAAGAGATAACAGACAAGAGAATTACAAACATAAAGGAAAAGTTTCTACAATAGAGGAATTTACAAACTCTAGTTCAGAAGATGAAGAAGGATGCAAAGTATGCCAATATGAACATCCTAATGGATGTTATCCTATCATGGCTCACTTGCCAGAGTCTGGGGCATATGCACTTAACCTAAGATTTGTTAATAAGCATATGTCAAAACAATTACCTTATCCACAAGGTAATCTTAGACAACCCTTCCAACCATTATACTATCCAAGCGAAGCCTATCCTTATCCACAAGACCAATACCAACAATAATGGTAGCAACCACAAATGTAGGGAACGTTCCCACTAAGGTAGCAATATCCATATAGGCAACCCAATCCATATGGATATTATGTTCAATGTCCAATATATCCAGGAAATGCTTTGGTTTATATTTCCTCCCACTACTATCCATCAAAGTTTTACAGGCCTACTACTCTATGAATGGGTCCTAATTCTTATGCACAATAACCAACATCTGGTTCATTATTGCCAACTCCTAACTCTCTACCACCAGTACCACCACTAGTTATGCAAGGAAAACTACCAACACAACTATAGCAAAAGAATGCTACCAGGGCAGTAAAGACATAAGAAGATGTGATAATGAAAGAATCTTAATCTATGAAACATTCATTTTTCAAAAAAATTCCAGAAAAGGTTCAAAGGATGGGAACTTCACCCACATTAACCCTATCCACATATACTCCTTAAGGGAATACCAAGCTTTCATATTCTGTAGACATGAACTTGATCATTGTCATGCTCACTCAAACTATTACACACTAGATCAAAGAAGGAGCACTTTTCAAGAAGAGAACAAATCTAGGAAGTCCCTTAGTATATCTCTAAATAGCAAGAAATAAACCATGCAAGGCTCTATTAGATTCTAGGTTAGGAGTAAACCTAATTTCACAAGATATGTACAAAGCCTGGAATCTTCCTCCACTAAAGAAGAGCAACATTCGATTAGAGTTTGCAAACTAGTTAATCATTATTTCACTCGGACAAGTGGATGATGTCATTACCACTATAAGTAGCCGATATTACCCTATTTACTTCTTAGTGATACATGTGGTGAAAAATAAGGGATAACTTCGTATAATCATGGGAAGATCATGGCTTAGCACTGTGGATGCTAATCTAAGAATTAGAGACTTGTCCTTGGAAAGATGAGGCACAGTCTTATAGAGACACCAAGTTCCATGTATTGCATATAGTTATAATAGATGCAATTACATGTAGAAAATATGGGCCATCAAATAAGAAATCAATACAACATGCAATGAATGTGTAGAAGATATGTGTGTGTAGCAATGCCTGTATGCAGCAACCACCAAGTAAGAAGACATCCAATGATTGATTACTAAAAGAGGAAGAGTCCAAAATGTACATGGAACCATCTAATCAGATTATATGTGCCTATGTTAAAGAAGCTAATGAGTTAGAAAAATTAAGGAAGAAACACCCCCTATGTATAGTTACATCAAGAAAAAGACATCAAGTGGAGACAGTTAGAAATATTAGGTAAATTTGAACTAGAACCTTTAGAGTTGAAAGCCTTACTAAAAGTGCTACAATATGCTTTTCTAAATACTAATAAACTAGTAACTATTAATGCTAATCTTGATAAAGAATAAAAGAAAAGATTATTGGAAGCAGTGAATACATGCCCAAAAGTATTTGCATGGTCCTATGATGAAATAGTAGGTATTGATCAACGCATATGCTAACACCAAATTTATACAGATCTAGGTGTCAAATCACACTACCAACCTCAAAGAAGATTGAAACCTAAATTTAAAGAAGTGATAAAACAAGAATTAGCGAAACTATTAAAATCAAGATTCATCTATCTAATAGCAAGTAGTGAATGGATTATTTCCCTAGTCATTGTCCTAAAGAAAGATGGCAAGTGGAGGGTCTACATTAACTTTCAAATGTTGAATTTAGCAACATTCAAGGACTAGTTTCCTCTACCATTAGTTGATCAATTTCTCAACACTGTTGCAAGATACCAATACCATAGTTTCCTTGATGGGTACAATGGGTATAATGTGATTCGCATTACACAAGAAGATCAAGAAAAGACCACATTCACTAGTCTATTAGGGACATTTTCCTATAAGTAGATGCCTTTTGGCTTGTATAATGCTCTCGCTACCTTCCAAAAAACTAAGTATCTTCCAAAAAACGATTGGTAATGAAGTAGAGGTATTCATGAATGATTTTTCTACTTATTGGCTAAACTTCAAACAAGCACTAGATCTACTACAATAGGTTTTGAAAAGTTGTGTTGAAACTAATTTAAAGCTCAATTGGCAAAAGAACCATCAAATGGTCCAAGATGGTATTGTTCTAGGACATAAAGTATCTTTAAAAGGAATAGAGGTAGATATGGATAAAATTAGAGTCATTCAATATATTATCTAGAGGTCATAGACTATTAAGGATGCCTGATCATTCCTTGGTCATACAAGATACTACAAAAGATTCATTGAAAATTTTTCAAAGATAGCAAAGCTCCTAGTGGAACTAATAGAGAAATATGCACTATTTTAATGGAAAGAATAGTATGAGAAGGCATTAAAGGCATTAAAAAAAAGCTGATTAAAATACCAATCCTTCGAGCACCATACTGGTCTAAGCCCTTTCACATTATGATAGATGCTTCAAGCTACACACTCAATGTAGTACTTACTCAGCTTAATGATTAGAAGAGACCATATGACATACACTATGCTAGTCAAAGCATCACTTGAGCATAACTCAAATACACCACTATAGAAAAGGAGCTTATGATCATGTTGCATGTGCTTGAAAAATTCAAACATTATGTTCTTGGGTATCCTATTTATGTCCACACAAATCATAGTGCACCTAGGTTTTTCATGAATAAACCTACAGTTAGTTTGAGGGTGATACAATGGCTCATGATACTATAGGAGTTTGACATCACAATGATAGACAAGAAAGGAACTAAAATCATTGTAGAAGATCATTTTTCAAGACTATGGAAATCATAGGAACAAGATGAACCATTATCAAACCAATTTCCTAATGAAAATTTATTTACAAAGATAAAAATGGCTATCAACTCAATAGAAAAGTCATGGATTACTAGCTACATGACTTATCTCACTACACAGGAGCTTCCTATTGAGTGGAATAAGAAAAAAAAGGAGCAATTCCTCCATAGATTTAAACAGTATATAGAAATTAATGGAAATATTTACAAGATCTATGTTGATGGATTAGTTAGATGGTATGTTCTAGATGAGAATCAAGAAAGAGTCTTGTAACATGCGCATGAGGGACCATGTGATGGTCACTATGCAGGATGCAAAATAGCACTGAAACTAATGATGGCAAGCTACTTTTTCCCTACCATATTTAGGGATGCACACAAGTTCACTCAGTCTTGTGAAAGATGCCAATAAGATGAGAAAATAATAATCAACAATGAACATCCATAACAATGGATCTAACCACTAAATCCATTTGACATCTAGGGAATTGATTTTATGGGGCCCATCACACCAATGTTCAATGGAAAATCATATATTATAGTGATAGTTAATTATTCCACAAAATGAATAGAAGTAGCTTTAGTTAAATATTACATAGCTAAAACAATTGCTAGATTCTCTCAACATGTGGTGAATACGTTTGGAGTACCACGTATGCTTATATTCACTAATGGAACACATTTCACAGGAGCTACATTCAACAAAATAATGCAACTTGCGTTGAATCACAAACTAACTACATCATACCATCTCCAAGCAAATGGCCAAGAAAAAGTGAATAACCAAGAAATCATTAGAATATTAACTAGAATAGTTAGTTAATTTCAAAAGGACTGGAGCACTAAGTTGAATGATGCTCTATGGGCATATAGAACCACATGGAAACTTCCAATAGGATACTCACCTTATGAGTCAGTTTATAGAAAACTTCCCATACTACTAATTCAAGTAAAGCTACAAACCTTAGCTACTACTAGTGAACTTGCCCTAGATCTAAACTTAGCTCAAAAAGAATCCCTTGCGAGCCTTAACCTTCTAGAAAAAATAGACTTGTAGCTATAATGAGTAACGAGAAAAAATACTCTAAACATATGCATGACTCAAGAATACAACAAGTGTCAATACAAGTGGATGATAAAGTTCTCTACTACAATCCTGGTCATGTGCCACAAAATTCTAAGTTTTCAACTTTATGGAAAGGACCCTATATCATCCACAAAACATACCAATCAGGCATCATGTAGATCTATCATCCAACTAGCCCACACAAGCTTATCTTGATCAATATTCAACAAGTCAAATCATTCTATGAACATCCCGACTCCTCTATGCAATTCTACCTTGTCCACCAAACCACCTTTAACCCATTTCATCTTCTAGTTAACTATTTTTAATAATAGTTATGGGGGTGTCCTATGTGACACTTAGGCCCTGAACTTTTCTTTTTCTTTTCCTTTTTCTTTTCTTACTCCTTTTTCACATTCTTGATATCTTCTCTATTCTTTTATACTTTTCTCATCTCTTAATCATTTTATATTCTTTAATATCTTTTAAATACTTTCTTCATTTTTCCATTATCATTTTTTTATGATTTTTTATCATTTTTCTTGTACATATTTTTGTTAAATTTCTAGTAAAGTTCAAATGGATAAAGTAAGATGTAGTCTTAATACTATGAATGTTATCTTATGTTATCAATCATGGAAGGATTGATTCTATATATAGTAAGACCACATCATCCATCCACTCAATTTCAATAATAAGAGGTTCTTACCATGGTCATAATGATATTCTTTTCATAATGAAACTAAAATAAACTTGTGATTATTATGCTTGGATAGAAAAGTGAAGAACTAAGTGGGAATGAAAAGGGTATGACATCAAAGGTATTTTTGGATTTTCTTACACTACTAATTTAAGTTTTATCTTATTGTTAAGATTGTATTATTTTCTCTAGTTCTAACAAAAAAATGAAAGTATGAGTACAATAAGTGTTGCCTTACCATGTCACTAGAAAGACATGTCACCCATGTCTGAAGGTGGACCTCTCATAAAGTCATTACAATAAAAATATAAAAAATGCACAAAATAAAATTTATGGGGGTTCCCATTGGAAAGACATGTTACCCATGCCTAAAGATAGGAATCTTCTCATAAATCTCAAAAATAAAGTGTTCTATTAATAAACTCCTTCCTCGAACTACATTGTCAAATGATAATGCTTCTTGCAACAATGGTAGTCTTATGGTTGCTAATTTTGGGATGATACAATGCGATGTCACTAGTAAGTGGTATGGACTTGGTTTGGATCTTGGACAAAAAGGCTAATAATCACTTTAATCGAACATCACAAATAAGAATTCATTATGACTATGGTAAGAGACCTCATGTTCCAATTTCTATAATCCTTTCTAGTACCATTCCACCTCACTAGTATATATAATCATCATTCTATGATTTTGTATACTATAGTGTTACTTTCCCATTCTGGCAATACTAACATGTGTATTTTGGAAGATAGATATAAATAACATTCAACTCCTCGAGTGCCTACAAACACTTATAGATGTGGGCACATGAGGATGCTAAGGGTTGGAGCATGCTTTGGGAAGGATCCACTTGTATAACTTTTGTACCTCATATCTGATGAACAATTCCACATCATCTCATGCCTCTTACACACTTTCACCATAAATGTTTACTTTCCTAAATTCCCACATCTAATCATACTTTTTACAATCCTTATGGGGAAATTTAATGATAACATAGCACATCTACTATTTCTAGATATACAAAGGAGATTTGAAGAGAAGAAGGCAAGGAAACTTACATTACCATTTCCTTATCCCATTAGAAACTTGTGTAAGCAAGTAGGAATTCTAGGGCACACAAATGATGTTCTAAGGAAAGCCCAAAATGCATCCTATGTAGAGATGTTCACACCAGTGCCACCAAAAAAGGCTCAGCTAGAGAATCCATCGGACACTAAGGGAGCAATAGGATCCACACCAGTAAGTAACCTTCCAATAACTCAACAACAAGAATAAGTAAGACCTAGTGGGTCAATGCCTACTAGTGATAGACTTGAACAGAGTGCTCCACCTACAAAATAAGACTATAGGCCTTCCATGAGCCACTTGCAGCACAGAAATAATTAGTTAGGGAGTAAGGGAAGGTTTTTCTTTGTATTGAGTCAGGGATAACTTTGTAAGGCATGTTGTATCAACAGTACCTACTAGTGGGTAGATATCTCTATAAGCAAGAGGAGATGATGACTAGGCACAACAAATTTCAAGGAACACTACATCTTTCCAAGTCCTATTAGAAACTAGAGAAGAAATCATAGTCATGGTGATGCAACATCAAGATGCAATAGGAGAAATAAAAGTAATTACTAACCACATTAAGGAATCATTTAATATTTCCATTGTGCCACTAGCAAATATTGCTAGAAATAGAGATGTTAAAATGCTAGCTGATATGTCCATGAATCTAGCAAAACACAAAAATGTCCTTTATCAACTTTTCCAGATAGGGCAAGTCATGCAAAATCTCTTTAATATCCCTAGCAATATCACTATAGTTTAATCCAATCTAATTACAACAAAGAGGAAGCTAGTCATGGTAGAGACAAAGGTAGAGTATGCAAAGAACAAAGTGCAAAGGTTGCAAGTTGATTTAGCAATTTTAAAAGTAGAAAGAAAAGACCCTACACAATATATAGCCCTAGCCTAACTAGATGCCTTTAGAACAAAACAAGGTAACTTATTGCAAAAATATTCAAGTAGAGATGAAAAAGGAGAATGCTATATGGAATACATAAATGGTAGAAGTACAAACATATGCACATGGTAAAGCCATCATTACCTTAAAGAAAGAAAATAAGAAATTTGTTGTTAATAATACTAGGTTTCCAAACATTGAAAAGCAAAAGAACATTCTCAAAGAAATCATTCATCAATTATGAGAATAATTTATCAAAGTCAACCAAGACATGAATAAGTTGGTCAAAGAAAATTGAACCCTATCAATGGAAGAAGTTTGTGCCATTAGACAAAAATCAGCAATTGAGATAAGCACATGGCAAAATAAGGCCAAGAAGCATGAAAAGCTCAAAGAACACTTTATAGATTAGGTGGACATTTATAAAAAAATTAATGAAAAGTAAATCCAAATGGTGATGGCCAAGATCAATTCAATTATAACATAAACACTAGATTGGCAACCAATTCTAGATAGCTTAACCCATATCCACCAACCTAAAGTGAAGAATAAGGACCTGTAGGTCGAGGATCTCACCAAGTACATGGTGTTAGCAAACCTTTGGTATGATAATCTCACAATGTTGATAGCAAGTAGACTAAGAAATGAGTTCAAACAACAAGTGGCTATAATCTATGCCATGTATGAAAAGAAGTTTGCAAATAGGAAGGACATCCAATAGAAACTACACATTTCAAACTCTAAACTAGAACTAGTAAAATCAAACTACCAAGGATAGAAAGATGTAGTAGAAAACCTAGCTCACTGAATGACTAATTATTAGGAATTGAGAAAGGTGGCTAGGGCATTTGAAGAAGAAAGAATGCAATTTGCAACCTCTTTGAAGGAGAAAGAAGGTAGTTTGCAGCCTCTTATGTTAATGCAAATAAGATATTTTCACAACTTTCATGCCCATGGGAAGTACCAATGCCATCAAACATTCCAAAATTTGCATGGATGGTACATAATCCTAAATCAAAGGAATAAAAACTTTGGACACTCCTCAACCAATGCCAATTTCAAAAGCCCAATGATCAAGGAAAGAAGTTGATGGAGGAACCACCACCGATGGGAACTTAAATGCTACATCAAGCTTTAATATTTTGTTTTATTTTTTTTATCTATTATTAATTATGTTCATCATGTTATGCATGATAATTTTGTAAAAGTACCACTTGAACCACAATGCGACATTCGAAGTCATGTTATAGGTAGTCATGTCAAGTTGAGTACACCTCCTAATTTTGTAAGAAATTCTATCCTCCTTTTCTTTAAACTCTAGGATGAGTTTCCAATCAATGGTGGAGGTATGATAAAATCTATTTTTGATGTGCCATGATATCACATCTATGATATCATATCTATAATATCACAACTTTGTAGCCCTATAAATACTAAGACTTGGTTACATTAGCAACACAATTTCCATTACCATCTTAGGGAAACTCTTGTAGTTTGTTTTCATAGTTTACACTTAGCGATGGAGTAAATGCTTGTAGTGTGGTGTTGAGAAATTAAACAAAATCTTTATTCGAGTGGATTGTACTTAGGCACAATTCATGAACATTAATAAAAATTGGGATTGCTTATCATTATTGCAACATCCACTTAGTTTCTTTATTTTACTTAGCTAATTTCATTACTTAGTTTAATTGTGATTTCTTTAATATGATTACTTTAGTATAGTTTGTTACATTTCTAAAATACTTTACTTTTCCATGTTCATTAGTGAGGCAGAATGAGTACGAATAGTTTTGAGTGTATGAGTGTAATCATTTGGTAATCCCAATAGTGTTATTACTTGATTAGTCTAGTAGCATAACACTTGGTAACGTAGTGCTGGTTACATGAGCCCATGACATGTACGATAAGCCAAGAACAGTTTCTCATTTCCATAGGATAGAATGAACTTACATTTCTATTATCACTTATATTTAGATTTTATTCTCACCTTCATTATGTTTGCACTTAGGAGTAACATGAGCCAACAACATCAAGATATCATATGCCTCACTTAGAGTTAAACCATACACTTGAACTTTATTAACTCAAAGTGGGAAGATAACAATCACAAACTAATTATTAACTTCTAGCATACTTACATTGTCCATCCATGGATTACAATCTAGTTGTGTGTATGCACTCATGACTTGTATGGTGGAGTGTTGCAATACCCTACTACCCATCAATAACACAACCATAGATCATGAATTTCTTGATGAGCATGTCAACATTATTAAAAAGGTACTTGAAGGTTATGAGGCAATCATGCACTTTGATGAAGCTTCAACTACCCATGGAGCCAATGCTAGTATCATCAAAACACTACCCTTTAGTGAGATCCAACCTTTTGCTTATCATTTCCAATTTCCATGTACAAACAACATAGCAAAATAGGAAGGATTAATCAAAGGGATGATGGTAGCTTCTAATCATGGAATTACATGTTTAATGATAAAAGGTGACTTATAACTAGTGGTCAATCAAATAATCAAGGTCTATGCTTACAAAGCTAAACATTTGCAACCTTACTATAACCTAGCCAAAACACTCATACTACAGTTTATAAATGTTGGTATCTAATACATATCCTAAGCCAAGAACACCTTAGTTGATGCCATTGCAATCTTAGTCCTAAGTGTGATGCCTGATGTGTGTAGCAAGTTGCCTTCCTTAATGGAGAACTATGCTCTTCCCATCACACAAAACATTGAAGGTGCCTCTATAGCCATCATTGATAATAATGTTTCTCAACAAGAGTGGTATGACAACATCAAGTTTTACCTAATTCATGGTGAACCTCCACAAAACTTAACTGCTTCTCAAAAGGATGCTATATGTAAAAGATCAAAACAATATGTCATTATAGCTGATAACACATTATGTTGAAGGTCCTAAAATGATCTATTGTTAGTATGCTTCAATAAAGTAGAAGCCTACATAGTCCTTAAACAAGTACATGAGGCCTTATGTGGAGGACATATAGGACCTAGAGCCATGGCTGCAAAGATTAGATACTTAAGATACTATTGGTCATATATGGAAAGCGAGTTCCTACAAAAGGTTAAAACTTGTAACATCTATTAGTGATCTAACAATCTAATACACATGCCACTAACTGAGTTACATACTACTCAGATCACATGGTTGTTTCAATGATGGGGAATCAATATAATTAGACCTATAACTACTAAGTCTTTTGTAGGGCATAGGTTCATCATCACCGCAACTGAGTATTTTACAAAGTGAGTTGAAGCTATTCCTCTAAAGAAAATAACAACACAACAAGTCTGTAAATTTTTCTTAGATAACATCATATCCTACTTTGGCCTACTTTTAATAATCATCATAGAAAATAGACCACAATATTGTAGTTGAGAGATGCAAACCTTTTATCAACAATTAAATATTAAACATTCCTTTTCATCATCCTACTATCTAGAAGCTAACGATCAAGTTGAAGCAAACAACAAGGTCATCATAAATCTCCTTAAGAAAATGCTAAGCAATTGCAAATACAAGTGGCATGAACAACTTTTGTATGCACTTTGGGCCTATAGAACAACCTTTAGAAGTGTAATCAAAGTCACCTGTATATCCTAGTTTATGGATTTAAAGCTATTTTAACTCTTGAATTGCAGGTTTCATCCTTAAGGATGGCTCTATATAACTCCATCAATGATAAGCATAATATGAATTTGTGTACCATTGACCATGATTTTGTGGAGGAATAATGAATACAAATGTTGGCCAACATTGAACAATATCAAGAGAAGTAGAAACAATAGCATTTTCATGATCCAAATAGGCAAAAAGTCAAGGAAGGAGACCTTTTCCTCGAGGCTATTTATGAACCTATGAGAAAATTATTGACCAATTGGGAAGGATCTTTCTTAGTCACCAAAGCTTATAGAAATAGAGCATTCAAACTGACAAACATGGATGGAAATGAATTGACCAATCTCATCAACCATTCCTATCTCAAACCTATTTGCTTATAGCCTTTGTTTGACTTTGTTTACAGGTTTAAAGAAATGATTGACACTAGTGATCCAAATAGCCTACAAAAAGCAAGCCTAGATGACCTCTTATTTCTTTTGGCATTTAAAAATACTACAAAATTTGTGTATAAATCTATAAAGCAAGAAATAGAGTTCTTATGTTTTGCCAATTGTAACTCATGGTGGCTTATATTTTCCTATTGTTGCTTGCAATCTTATCTAACCTCTTGCAATTAGATGTATTCTTTGATTTTTTTTCTTGTCCTCTTGAATTTATACTTGTAGGATGAGCCTAAAGTCATTGCAAAGGTGCAACTCATTATAGCAATGAGTTGCCATAGACCTTGATGCATGAGATGTGGTTAGCTTGTTTGATCTTGCCAATAGTACTTACCTCACCTTATGTGTTATCTCTCTTCAACCATAACCCCATAGCCAAACTATAGCCCTCCTTACCTTGCTAACACTGAAAACCTATGTTTGACATTCATGCACCATGGCCATGTGACATCTCATTCAACATGCTCCACTAATTAAGTTCACTAAATGTAACACATCTCATTCAATGATAAAACAAAATTTGGCCTTCACAATGAAGCCTAATGAAGGTTTCACTTCCCAAAAAAAAGGGGAGGGAGAAAATGCTAAAAAATCCAAGAAGCTAATATAGCCTAAGGTGAACCAAATGACTTCAAATAAAAAAGGAAACAGTCAAGTGGTCAAAGAAGCCTAAGAACAGAGTGTCAATTCTTCTAAAAACCATTGAGTAGCCAATAGTTCAATCAACAAGCATGTCACTGCCATGCCATAGCCATGATGTCAACATTTGAAATTCTTTGTTAGCCCATGTAACCATACTCTGATATCTAGTATAGCCATCATCTCATCCTAAACTCTTGACATCTCATTGTGACTTTATTTCACCATTGTGAGTACCCCTTGACATGATTCAATAGCTATAGAAACAAATGTGCAAAGGAAGCATTGGTGATGAGCCCTTGGTGGTGTTTCACATTCATTATTGATATCTCTCAGGTTAATCCTCAAAACATCAACAAAGAGGAGCCAATGAAACACCTCCAAAAAAATTCGTGTTATGCACACAAGGCCTGGTGACCAAGTTCTACATTGTAATTTGATAAGGATTTAAATGTAGAAATAATTGCCTTATTCCCTCATCAAAATTCAAACCTATGAGCTTATTTTAACAAAAATATTATACCTATTTTTCATGTAAAATAAAGTGCATAGCTCACAAGCTATGAATTTTTTTGGGCCAACATATAAGAGCCAAAAAGCCAAAAAGGCCATCAAATGTCTCAAACGTTGGTAGCCCATATGCTAAAATTTTGGATGGTAAAAAGTGTCACATGCATTGTAATTCTCAAACCAAAAGGTCTTGCACATTAGCAACCCATATGCTACAATTTTAGGTGGTAGAAAGTGCCAAACATGTTGTAATACCAATCCAAAATTTCAAAACTCTAGTAGTTTACACACTACAAATTTCAGTCATCAAAAGTATTGAAAACATTGTAAGAAATATCATAAATTTTCCAAAATCAAACTAGAAGAAAATCAGAAAATTCATGGTCTATTTGAACCAAATTTTTCATCATTTTGAGGACTTTTGGATCATTCGAAACTCTCTGAAAACTTGAGACTTTTGGAACAAAGTAGACAGATTTGAGAGCCTAGAGCCATTTTCCAATGCAAATCATCAGAAGCACTAAGACCCTATTGCAAAACAAGCAAACCAAGCATACTTGGGAGGACCACAGGATGTACACACCTCCCACCCACGAGCTAGATTCTCATCATCATTCTTGTAGAGCATTGTGGAATGATTATAATTCCATATTTTGTGTTGTCTTACCTTGTACTCATTATAGAATTAATATACATTGTTTGCAGTGTTTTGTCATTATTTTATTATTTTTTGTAACTATATTTTGATGTTGGCTCAATTTATTATGCATTTTCTTGCCTATTTTTTAACCCATATTTACATTATTAACAAACTTTTGAAGTTCTTAAGCAATCAACAAGATCATTTAAAGCACCCCAAATCCTTTCGAGGCTTGTGGATCCTAGAGTCAAAACTATTCTATACTACGATTTTTGGTTTACAACACCAAATTTTTTAGTCATTATAATTACCAAATACATGACTAGGCCATACCAACCAATAGAGGCTCAAGTAAGAAGGGATGTTATCATGAAGACAAGACATGAACATGAAAAGGAGAAGAAAGTACCTCAAACAGTTGTCGTAGAGGAAAAAAAGATGCTACATTTCAAATGGAGAGATTTTATCAAACTCATGGATTACATTTTCAAATTCCAATGATTCATATTAGGATCCTATCAAGATACAACTGCATTTAGCTCTTGCAAAAACACCGAAAGGAGATAAGAAAGACTCTAGACTTAGAAGGACCTCAAGGCCTAAAACCTCATCTAAATCAAAAAGGGATAAATCAATGAGTCACAAAAGAAGAACGAGCTAGCACCATTCTCCAACTTCTTCCTCTTCTTTCCCATACTCATCTATATATTCTAACAAGAGAGAAAGAAGATTGAGGGATCGTGATGGGGAAAGACAAAGAGATCATGAGAGGTATGCACATCAAAGAAGACATCCTGATGAAGAACAAAACAACCATAAGAGAAGAAGGAAAAGGATTAGGCAAGAAGAAAGAGACTATCATGGGCATCGAAGGGATCACTACTACAACAAATCTCATGAACCTAAATACTACAAAGAACCACTACTAGCCACTTGAAATATGTTAATATCAAGGAAGCAGTATATATTCCTACCAAGCATGTAAGAAATAGTTGCATCAAGTGACTAGACAAGAATAAGATTCTGAAGTTTGAAGACAAATACAAATCCACAGCGCCATCTTCAAGCCTTTTACGATGCCTTTGACCTACAAAATAGTCAAAATGATTGGTAAAAATTAAAGTTATTTCTTAGAACACTCATAAAGGAAGTAGAGAGTTGGTATAGATCTTTAGAACCAAAATTAATTCAAAGATGGAGTACCATGCTAGAGCCCTTTAATGATAAGTATCAAACCTATTCTAAAGTACCTAACTTGAGAAAAAAAATCCAAGTATAGAAACAAGGGACACATGAATCCCTTGATTTTACAATGACCAAATACTACTCACTATTACATAGGTGCCCAAGCCACAGATTTTCTCAAATGGAACAACTTTGACACATCATCAATGGGCTAAGAAATAAGACTAGGGAAACTCTTGGAGTATATTCCCAAGGTAGATTATTTGAGATGACAACTCATCATATTCAAAGACTCATTAACCAAGTGGCAAAAAAAGGAGAGTTAAGCAAAAGAGAAACTACAGAAGAATATAATAGAGATCCAACAATAAGGAAAAAAGATGTGAGAATATGCAAATCACGAGAATAGGAAACTTTGGAAGATATGATCGAATGGAAGACTCTACCAATTTAGAAATCGATTAATGATATTGCAACTAAGGTAAAGAAAATATGGGATTCCATGGATGAGAAATTTGCTACAGCATTGAAGATAGTAGAGGAAAATTCTGAATAAGTCATAAACTGAAGCAAAAAAAAAAAGAAAAAAGAAGAGACAATGGGTGAGAGAACTATAAGAACAAAGGAAAATTTGCTATAGTAGAGGAACTAATGGACTCCAGCTCAAAGGATGATGAAGGATGTAAAGTATGCTAGCATGAAAATCCTGAGGGATGTTTCCCTGTTATGGTCCACTTACAAGAGTCTGGGACATATGTACTTAATCCAAAATTCATTAAGAAAAAAATGTCCATATGGTTACCATATCCATAAGGTAATTTCTAATAGCCCTACCAACAAAAGTATTATCTAAGTGAGGATTATCCTCAACCATAGGAGAAATACTAACAGTAATGGTAATAACCACAAGCATGAGAAATGCCACCACCAAGGTAGTAGTATCCATATAGGTAGCCTAATCCTTATGGATACTATGTTCAACATCCAATCTCTCTAGGAAATACTTCAATCCATGCTTCCTCTCACTACTATCCACTAGAATATCATAGATCCACTACCTCAAAAATGGATCCAAATTCTTACATGTTCCAACTAGCAACCAATTCCTCACTCCAAATCCCTAATACCTTACCACAAGTATCATCACCAATCATCCAAGGAGAGCTAACAATGCAACCACAACAAAAGAGCACTATGAGAGCAGTCAACACACAAGATGATGTAATAATGAATGAATATATATCCAAGAAATGTTCCTTTTTCAATGTAAGTCCAAAAAAAGGTTTGAAGGATGGGGGCTTTACTTAATTCCACCTCATCCATACATACCTCTCTAGAAAACATTATTCTCTTGATATCTACCAATAAGAATGTAACAACTACCATGCTCACTCAGATGATAACCCATTGGATAAAAGCAAAAATACTTCCCAAGAAGAGAACAGACCCTAAAAATCCCTTAGTTTATCTCTAAATAGGACATAAACCATGCAAAGTTCTATTAGATTTTGGGTTAGGACTAAACCTCATTTCATAAAATATGCACAAAGCCTAGAATCTTCCCCCATTGAAGAAGAGTAACCTTCAATTATCGCTTCCAAACTAGTCAATTATTATTGCACTTGAACAAGTGGATGATGTAATCACTACCATAAGTAGTTAGTCTTATCCTTCTAATTTATTAGTCGTACATGTAAGGAAAACAAAGGGTAATTTCCCATAATTATGGGAAGAGCATGGCTTAGCACTATGAATGCTAAACTTGGAATCAAAGACTTGTCTTTGGAGATTTCCAAGGAAGATGAAGCTAGCATTATCAAAAGATGTAGAGTTTCATGTATTACATGCAATGATAATAGCTGCAATTAATTGCATAAAATTTAGGCCACAAAACATGATGTCATTACAACATGTAATAGATGTATGGGAATACATGTGTATTCAATAGTGTATTACTCGACAAGAAGGTATCTAGTGGCTGATCATTGAAAAAGAAGTAGAATCTAACATATGCATGGAACTGTTGTATAAAATTACTAGTGCCTATGTTGAAGAAATTAATAAGATAGAACAATTAAGAAGACAACCTCCTTACATGGAATCACATCAATAGGGAGATATTAAATAGGGACAGTTAGAGATACTAGAGAAGTATGAACTAGAACCCTTAAAGCTAAAGATCCTACCAGATGTCCATGAGTATGCTTTCTTAAACAATAAAAAATTGGTTATCAACCTAACAAAGAAAAGAAGAGAAAACTATTGGAAGTGGTAAATAAATAGCCAACTACATTTCCATGGTCCTATGGTGAAATAACTAGTATTGATCCATGCATTTGTTAGCACTAAATCTATACCAATCCAACTATTAAACCACACCGCTAATCTCAAAGGAGATTAAATCCTGAAATTAAAGTTTTTAAACAAGACTTGCAAAAACTATTAAAGGCTCAGTTCATATATCCCATAGCAAATAGTGAATGGGTAAATCCATTAGTCATTGTTCCAACGAAAGGTGACAAGTGGAGGGTCTACATTGATTTCCAATTACTAAACACAGCAACATTCAATGACCATTTTCCTCTACCATTTGTTGACCACGTCCTAGATACCATCATAGGAAATAAGTACTATAGTTTTTTGGATGAATACAGTGGGTACAACCAAATTTTCATTGCATCAAAAGATCAAGAAAAGACCACATTTACTAGCTCATTGGGAACATTTTCATATAAGCAAATGCCCTTTGGCTTATGTAATGTGCCAACTACCTTCCAGAGACTTATACTAAGTATATTCTAGAAGAAAATTGGAAATGGAGTTGAAATATTTATGATGCTTTTTTCACATACAAGCTAGATTTTAAACAAGCCTTGAACCATTTAGAGCAAGTTTTGAAAAGATTTGTTGAAACTAATGTAAAGTTTAATTGGTAGAAGAGCCATTTAATGGTTCAATTTGGCATAGTTCTAAAACATAAAGTATCTCATAAAGGAATAGAGGTAGATCCAAAAAAAAGATAAAATTCATTTAAAATATCACTTAGAGGCTACAAACTGTGAAGGATGTCAAATCATTCATTGGCCATACAGGATACTACAAGAGATTTATTGAAAACTTTTCAAAGATTGCAAAGCTACTAATAAAACTAACAAAAAAGGATGCACCATTTTTGTGGATAGAGTAATGTGAAAAAGAATTTGAAATCCTAAAATAAAATTTAATCAAAACATGAGTCTTTTGATCTATAGATTGATCCAAAGCTTTCCACATTATGATAGATGATTCAAACTATGCACAGGGAATAGTACTAACTCAACTTGATGATCAAAAGAGATCTTATCATATACACTACACCAATCAAAGCATCACCAGGGCACAACTTAATTACACCACCACAAAAAAGGAGCTTATGGTGAGGGTGTATGTGCTTAAAAAAATTCAAACACTATGCACTCGAGTACCCCATTTATGTCCATACTAATCATAGTGCCATCATATTTTTAATGAATAAACTAGTAGTAACTCCACGAGTGATTAGATGCCTCATTATCTTATAAGAGTTTAACATTACAATGATTGCTAAGAAAGAAACTAACAATATTGTAGTAGATCATTTATCAAGGCTTATATGGAAACCTTAGGAAAATGATGAACCAATATCAGACCAATATCCCAATGAGAATTTATTCACCAAGACTGTAATGGTTATAGACTCAACGAGAAAGTTCTAGAATATTGGCTCACATGATGTATCTCACCAAACAACTTCCTACTAAATGGGATATGAAACATAAACAATAGTTTCTCCACAAAATAAAGAGATATATAGAAATCTTTACAAGATATGTGCTGATAGATTGATAAGATGGTGTATTCCAAAAGAAAGTCAACAGAGAGTCCTAAAAGATGCGCATGAAGGATCATGTGGTGGTCACTATGCAGGACAAAGGAAAACACTAAAACTAATGATGGTAGGCTAATTTTGGCCTACCATATTTAGAGATGCACATCAATTTGCATTTTCTTATCAAATATGCCAAAGATATGGATGGGTAACTGCCAAAAATGAAGAGCCAGAACAATGGATGCAACCATTAGAATCATTTGAAATTTGGAAAATTAACTTTATGGGGTTCATCATACCAATGTCAAATAAAAAGTCCTATATTATAGTAACTATTGATTATTGCACACAGTGGGCAAAAGAAATTGCAATTAAAGATTGCACAACCACAACAGCTATCAAATTCTTTCAATAACATGTGGTGAACAAATTCAAAGTATCATGCATACTCATATCAAATAAAAAAACTCACTTTATAGGAGATAAATTTAAAAGACTAATGCAATGACTTGGGGTTAATCACAAATTAACTACACCTTATCACCCCCAAGCAAATGGTTAAGATAAAGTGACTAACCGGAAAATTACAAGGATATTAACTAGAACCATTAGTCATTATAGGAAGGACTAGAGTACTAAACTTAATGATGCTTTATGAGCATACAGATCAACCTAGAACCTTCCTATATTATATTCATCATATGAATTAGTTTATGATAAACTACCTACCTTACCAATCCAACCAAAACTAAATACCCTTTCCACCATCAATACTCTTGACCTAGATCTAACCTTAGCTCAAAAAGAACACCTAATGAATCTCAATCTCTTAAAGGAAAACAAATTGGTAGCTCAAATGAGTAACGAAGTCCACAAAAAGTACACCAAATGTAGACATGACACTAAAATAATACAAGTATCTATCAAGCCTAACGATAAAGTTCTTTACTATAATCCCAATTATGTTTCATAGAAGGCTAAGTTCCAAACTTTATGGAAGGGACCTTATATCATCCATGCTACATACCAATTTGGTGTCATGCAAATGTATCACCCAACAAGCCCACAAAAACTTATCCTTATCAATATTCAACAAGTGAAACCATACCATAACTTTCCTTCCTCTTACAAAGACTCTACCATGACCCCAAAGCCATTCATTACCTATTCAATCTTTCAAATCTCTACTTGTAACAATAGTCATGGGGGTGTTAAGTTTGAGACTTAGGCATCAATTCTTCTTCTTCCATTTTTGTAATTTTCACATTTCTTGCCAATTTTTCACATTCTTTAATATCTTTTTCATTCTTTTATATCTTTTTTAATTTCTTACCCATTTTTCATTGTTTAATGTCTTTTCTATTCTTTATATTTTTTTTCAATTCTTATATTTTTCTATTCTTACCACTTTTCCATGATTTTTACTATACATGTACATATTGTTGTTGATTTTTCAATAAAGTATAAAGGAATAAAACAAGATGTAGTCCAAATGGTGAGAATTCCATCCTATGTTATCAAGTCATTAAAGGATTGATTATATGTGCAATGAGATCACATCATCCATTCCCTCATCTCCAATAATAAGAGGTTCTTACCATGGACATAACAACATTTTTTTTTAAATAAAACTAAAATAATCTTGTGATCATTATGCCAGGATAGAAAAGTGAATAAGCAAGTGGGAATGAAAAGGGTGTGACATCAAGGATATTTTCGGATTCTCCAAAGTAGCTACTATGAGTCTTATCCTACTGTTCAGTTGTATTATTCACTTAATTTCTAATGAAAAATGAAAGTATGTTTAAAATAAGTGCTACCTTACCATTTCATTGGAAAGACATGTTACCCATGCATGAAGGTAGTCTTAGGTAGTCTTCTGGTGAGGTTGACATAGTAATAATCTAATAAATGCATAGAATAAAAATTTCTAGGGGTTCTAGAAAGACATATTACCCATGCCTAAAGGTAGGTAACTTCTAAGAGATTTTAAGATTTCTTGGACTCACATCAATTATGAGGCTAGAAAGACATGTTAAGCATTCCTGAAGGCACCCCTCTGTTCAATGGCCAAGTCTCCTTTAAAAAATAGTATGCTATTAACAAACTACTTCTTTGATCTTCATTGCAAAGTATTAATATTCTTTACAGTTGTGGTAGTCTTGTGGTTGTTAGTTTTGGGATGATTCAATGCAATGTCACTAGTAAGTGGTATGGATTTGGTTTGGATCTTGGGCAAAAGGGCTAATGCTTACTTTAACCATACATCACACATCGAATTCATTATGCTTATCGTAAGACACCTCATGTTCCATTTTCTACAATCCCTACTACTCCCATTCCACCTCACTACTATATATAATCATAATTTAATGGTTTTGTACAATATAATGTTATTTTATCAAAAAGGAAATACTAACATATGTGTTTTTGAAAGATAAGATATGTTTCACATTCAACTCCTTAGGTGCCTACAGACACTTGTAGATGTAGTTATACAAGGACACTATGGGCTAGAGCTTGCTTTAGGGAGGATCCACTTGTATAACTTTTATGCTTCATACTTAATGACCAATTCCACCTTATCTAGTGCATCCAAACCACTTATGCACTTATAAATACTTTCCTATACATTTCTCTTTGATCATACATTGGCAAATTCTACCAACCATCTCTTATAGACTTTATCGATTTACTTTGCCTAAATTCCTTCTTTCACACACTTTTGGCAACAAGTCCTTATATTCTAAGCATCATTCATGATCAATAATACTTCAGACCATCTTTATACCTTCCAAACTATTCATTTCACTTAATTTTTCTATCAAAAATCACTTAAATATGGAAAATTTCCATAGTGACATCATAGCTATGATGTATGATGTCCTACAACACCACATCGACCATGTCGTATCTACGATGTATCCTATATAAATCCCTATATATATATGTATGAGTTAGAAACTTTTTATTTCCTTCATTCCTCACAAGGCGAGTTCATGTTGTTTTTCTAACCCTCTTGCATCCAAACTTTAGAGCTTCATAACTTCCTCACCGTAGGTTCAATTTGCATGATTCTTGAACCTTCTTAATCATGGAATGACCAACTTAGTCATGCATGAGAGTGTTGCATGTAATTTGTGTGATTTGCACCAAATTTTTCTAATGCCTAGAAAGACATATTAAGAATAAGAATAATAATAATTGATCACATATGAACTAAATAACTAAATCAAAGCTAATAAACTTAACTATTCTCAACAATTAATTGCTCAAATACATGTTAAACAAAAAAATAACAATTGTGAAAGGTCATAAAGAATTAACTTCTTCATAACACATTAGAAAATATCATAATTAATGGTTTCTTTTCAAAAAATTTCTAATTCTACAATCCTAATAAGGGCTAAAAATTAGTAATAAGGATAGAATTTTCTCAAATCCAAAGACTTGAGAGAGAATTATGAACCATTAGAAACTTATTTGAAATCCTTGAATAATTTTAAAATGGATTCTTTATGATTGTATATGATTCCTTGAAGACCTACAACTAAAGGACCCTCACAACAAAGCGGTAAGAAACCTAGAGGAAGAGGACAAGCTGGAGAGAAAACTCCACAAGTTGAGAAAGAGGTCCAATCTTATAACATCCATCTGCCTACACCTACAATGGCACAATATGCACAAGCTAAAGCTGAAGCACTACCTACTCAAGAGCAAGGACAGCACCTCATGCTATTAGCTAAATGTCTCTAAGCCATCTAAGAAAAGTCCTTCATGTCCACAATCATAGTGAAACTCAACCTTCAACCATTCATGGAGCTCATCCCTATTGATGTTTGAGAGCAACTCCAAGTCTCTCCTCTTTTTCCCAAACTCTCATGCAATAATGAATTATATTTGGGAGAGCTATATCAAGTATGGAAAAATAAACATGATTCCATTCTTAAGATTGAAGGAATCACAGTGTCATATTTAGTACAAGCAATAGCCAAGGCACTAATTCTTCCCAATGTCGAAGCCAACATTGCATAGATATCTATAAGGTCTAACACAGATGTAAAAATGTTATGGCTACAAAGGGCTTATGGAACAACTCAGAAGGAATCAAATGGATTGTCTACTACAGAAAAGATCTATTTCAAGATCAAGACCTACCACATCTTCCCAACCAAAATATTAAATAGAATTTCCACCAATGCTACTAGAGGAAGTATTATCTTAATGGGGCAATTCCAAGCAAACATGGCTCATCTATTATTTTTGAAAATCTAAAGAATATTTGAGAAAAAGAAGGTAGGAAAACAAACCTTACCATTCTCTTGCCTTATCAGAAGATTGTGTAGACAAGTAGGAATTTTGGGATATACCAATGATTTTTTTCAAAAAGCCCAGAATGCATGCTATGCTGAGATCTCAAAACCAGTGCCACCTAAAAAGAATCAAGTAGAGAAACTAGCTGAAAATGAGGGAGCTGTAGGATCTACATCAATAAGAAATGTTCCGACTTTGGGACAAGAGCAAGCAAAACCCTATGGGTCAACATCAGCTAGTGATAAACCAGGACCAAGTACTCTACCAGCACAGCAAGACAATAGATCCTCCATAAGTCATTTGTAGCAAATTGCTAAAATTATAAGCTGGAAAAATAGAAAGTTCTCTAATATGTATCAAGTAAGATATAATCCAAGAAGGTCCATAATATCAGCATCAATGAATCCTTTAATGTTCATGTTGTGCCATCGGCTGATATGATTGAAGCTAGAGATGTGGAAACTATAGCCAAAACATCCATGCCCCACAAGACTATGAATACATTTTGGATCAATTGCTACAAACAAGGCAAGTGATGTAGAATTTGTTTGATTTTACCAATGATATCACTGCAATGTATTCTAAACTTATTTCAAGGACAAGCTAGTAATGGTAGAAACTAGAGTTGAACATGTAGAAAATGAAGTGTAAAGGTTACAAGTAGAATTAGTTGCATTAAGAGTAGAGAGACAAGACTATGCATGACACATTGCACCAAAATAGTTAGAGCAACTCATGACCAAACAAATAAGCCACCTAATAGCTAGAAATATCCAAATGGATATGGAGAGAAAAAAGACAACATGGAATGCCTCAGTGATAGAAGCACAAACTTATGCTGATGCCAAAGCCCTAATGACCTTAGCGAAAAAGAATAAAAGAATTGTTGCTAAAACATGATTGACAAACATTGAGAAGAAAAAGAATGTCCTAGAAGAAAGCATTCATCAACTAAGGAAGCAATTTGCCAGAGTCAACCTCAACATGAGAAAACCAACTAGAGAAAATAGGACCCTATAAATGGAAGAAGTCCACGTAATACGAAAAAAGTCAGCTCTTGAAATCAACGTGTGATAGAATGAGGCTAAAAAAAATGAACAGCTAAAAGAGCATTTTATAGATCAAGTGATCATGTACAAAAAAATTAATGAGAAGGAAATCTAGATGGCCAAAGCTAAGATCATCTCAATCACAACACAAACACCTAACTAACAGTCAATCTTGGATGGTCTTACCCACATCCACCAAGACAAAATCAAAAATATAGACTTGTTGATGAGTGGCGAGGTATTCCTACACTCAACCATATGAAACGAGCATCGCACGTGCGATCCGGTCGAACTCCGCAGATGGACTAGTTGTGGCACCTAGACAGTTATCCTTAGGTCGTAGTTCACTGTCTTCCCACCTGGACTAGTATTGCATTTGTCACGTATGGTTTAGTCCAGATGAGGTGTATGATGTGTTCCTAATCTATGCTACTCCTGAGGGCAGTGGAAAATAATATTAACTAATCTAAGCTAGGAGGAAAAGGGTAGGAAAATCTAATCTAGCCTAAGTGCGACGAGCAACC
>MNCI01033132.1:619844-656276 GCA_015680685.1 Gnetum montanum
TGGGCTACCAAGTAGTCACACTTAAATGCTCGTAATCAAGTCATACTCGTTCCACGTTCTAGGAGTTTAAGGGTGTGAGAGAGAAAATAGTAAATAACATTAAATAAATAACAAATAAATAAATAACAAAGTGAGTGCTGCAATGATGAAGTAATCTCGATCTTTATTGCCGATCATGTGCGTGTCCAAGTATGGCACACTCGAATAAAGACACCGTACAATTACATTCACCACACTACGGGCAGACACGGGAAAAAATCTAACTCTGGAGGGATCAAACTGCTAGAGCTTCGCTACTCTAAAACTGGGATCCTAAAACTAGGAAAGCCGCCTCTTATTTATAGATTTGGCGGCTCGACACGATATCGTAGCCCATGCGATATCACGGGTGTGATATCCTGACTGTGATATCACAACCATTGGGATATCATGGCTATGATATCACGGTGGTGATATCACAGCCAGCAAATTCATGACTCATCACTTGTAGATAGAGGATCTAACAAAGTACATGGGATTAGTAAATCTTCAATATGCTAATCAAGTCATGTTGATAGCAGGCAAGCCTAGAATAGAACTAGAATAGCAAGAGGCCATAGTATATGCACTATATAAGAAAAAGTTCACTAATAGAAAGGATGCACAATACAAGCTACGCATTGCAAACTCCAAGCTCCAAGTGGTCAAAGCTAGCTACTAGGACCAAAAAGGTGTAGTAGCAAATCTAGCTAACAGGATTACAAGTTACCAAGAATTAAGAAAGATGGCCAAAGCATTTAAAGAAGAAAGAAGGTAATTCATGGCCTAAAACGTTTCCATAGTTATCATGCTCGTGAGAAGTATTGACTCTAGCAAACATTGTTGAATTCACCTGGATAATACATGATCCAAGATCTAAGGAAGAGAAACTTTGAGCACTCATGAACAAGTACAACTTTCAAAAGCCTTGTGACAAAGAAAAGAAGCTGATGGAGGAGCCATCACTACCTGGAACATAAGACTACATCAAGCTTGTTGTTTTGTTTTGTTTTGTTTTGTCAAATGTGTCAATCATGCAATGCATGATAATGTTGTAAATACCACTTGAACCACAATGTAGCATTCATAGTAGAGTCATTCATGTAAATAAGTCATAGTACCAAATTTGTATACAACCCTACAATTTTGTAAGAAGCTCTATCCTCCTTTTGTTTTAACTTGAGGACGAGTTTCCAATCAATCATGGGAGTATGATAAAACTCTTATGTCATCAACTACAATATCATAGTTGTGCATATGTCATTGTAGATGCGATGTAGTGGGCCATGGTCATGCCTATAAATACCAATCCAATGTCCTGTCAAAACAAAGAACTTTCACCAACACTTAGCCAAATTCTTGAAGTTTGTTTTCATAAGTCATACTTAGCGATAGAGTGAATGCCTACAATGTGGTATTTAACAATTGTAAGGAATCTTTGTTTGAGTGCATTTTTCTTGGGTGTAATTTATGACTAGAAATAAAGATCAAAATTGTTTCTTACCATTGTGGCATTCGACTTAACTCATTTTTACTTAGCTTAATTTTACCTTTTAGCTTGTTTACTTTTCTTAAGTCATTTACATTTTCCAAGCACTTTACTTTTTCAACATCTTTTAGTAAGGTGATATAAGTACAACTAGTTTTAAGTGTGAAGTGTAATTGTTTGGTAACCCAATACGGAGTTCACTTGATTCACTTAGTAATAGAGTTACTTGGTAATCCTAGTGATGGTTACATGAGCCCTTGACATGTACGGCAAGCCAAGAGCAAATACTTGTCGCCATAGGATAGATTAGATTTACATTTCTATCATACTTAGACTTAGATTTTATCCTTAGACTTTATCTTTACTTTCATCATGTTGGCACTTAGGATAATTAAAGCCAAACAACATCAGCATATCATATGCCTCACCAAGAGTTAAACTATACAACCTACACTTCACTAACTCAACATGAGAAGACAACAATCACGAACTGAACATCAACTGCTAGCATATTTACATTGACCATTCATGGATTATGTCACATCCCCATTCCCAAATGATGTTGTTGCCTAATGAAGATGGTGTCTCTTCATAACAAGTGTTATTGTCATCTTAACAAGAAGCGAAAGGGTAGTTGTGATTAAGACCTGAAAGGGCATATTGTAATAACAGACATGTCTCTTAAGATAACCTTTGGGGGTTTGACCTAAGGCATTTATACCCATGGTTAGAGGTCATGCTAGCATGGAGTGGTGGAGCCAGTACAGGCAAGTCATGGGAGCCAATTGAAGTGGGAAAGGAAGTGGACTAGCCATCCCTTATGGTCAGGTTATAGGCCTAACCGTGATGGCAATGCTGGATTGCCTCTAAGGGATAGATGCCAAAGGAAGAAAACTCTAAGGAACACTCTCAAAGCATAATCTGGATACCCTCTTCCATGTCAATAAAGCATTCTTTTCTTTCTCTCTCTACATTTTTCCTATTATTTCCTTTATGCATAATGTCAAATGCACATATATTTCGCATTTGGTATATCTTCTTTGTATGCATAATGTCTAATATATCGTATATTTGATGTTTGTCGTGACATCTAGGGATGGGATGTCACAGATTATGATCAGGTCACATGTGTACACTCATGACTTGTCTCATTGAGTGTTGAAATACCCAACCACTCATTAGTGGCTCAAAAGAGATAACATCTTCTTTTCTAAGATGAAATTGAATCTTTCTCTTAAAGAAAATCAAACTCAATAGAACATGTGCTATTGATTCTAATATGGAGATTGAGAAAAGTGATAAAGCATCAATATAGGAGATCTGAACATTGACCATGCAAGGATGAAAATGTAGATGCCTCAATCATCATTTATGCAATTGTATAAACATAAGTGCTTAACATGTTAAACATGTCAATGCATAAATGTGGATTTCTCATGCTTTGAATGTGCTATCACTCAAGATACATCATAGCCTTTAAATCCTTCAACAAATTCCTCACAAAGAAAACAAAAGAGAAAGAAGGAAATGCAACTTTAAAACTAAGAAGCCTAAATCTTTGTAATTACTTAAATCTAAATGGCTTAAGTACCAAATATGCTTTGCAAGGTATCAACTATATTTCCTCATGTAATATAAACATTATAATGCTCACAGTTTGTGTAAGCTTCAACTTGAATTTCTTAGAATTTTGGTTATGAACCATGTTAATTCAATGATTATGCTTTACAATGATGCTAGAGCCATTAGAACTTCTCCATTATAACCTAATTCTTGAAGGATTTGAAGAAGTCCACCATTCTTAGTTAAGTCCCTTGTACCTAGTATAGTTGACACTTAAATTTTAAGGAAGTAGCTCTTTCATGTAGGGGAAAAGTGTTAAAGAGTATGGCTTATTGATACAAGGATTGGAAGAATAGTTAATCCACTTTGTTTACATCTTAGCAGAAACCACCTTGGACCTGGGTAGAATTATATTGAAATCTTATTCCAAATATTAGAGCACAAATACATGGGCAAACTTAACAACTAGTGGTTCTAGCATAGTTCTCATCCCTTGTCTCTGTCCCATGTCCTAATGGATACAAGGATGTGGAAATTAGCTCCAATGATTTAGATGATTCTCATCCTAGAGCAAGGATGAGATATGATATAATATATTCTACCACATTCTTGTGACTATGATATGTATGTACCTATACTAAGGAACAGTTGCTCCTATGTTAATGGAATCCCCTCAAGCAACGCAAGTTTTTTAAACCAAGCCTAGTGTCATGTTTCTTATGAATCTTTGATTCATTCAACACTAAGCAAAACTATGAGAAGCCTGCAAAAAGATGAATTGTTGCTCCTATGTTGATGGAAAGTTATCTTCTTGCATGATTGCATATTTGCTTGACTTAAAATAAACATGATTAGTGTATCATTGGCACACTTGCCCTATAGTGTATTAGTAAGTCTTAGGCTAAATGTTGACTTTCAAGTACTCTAAATTAAAGGTTGAATAATGATGCCAAACAACATGAAAGGATAAGAGGTACTTTATAGCTAGCTTAGCTATATATTTATGCTATATATCTATAATTTGGTAGAGAGAATATTCTTCGTTCATAAATTCACACCAAAGCAAGCAAATGAAATACAACTTTATAGGGGCATAGATTTCTCATCTAGTCAAGCAAAAGGCAATTTGGTGCTTGTTGTAGGTAATAGATTGCCAAGTTGGGTTGACATTTCATTTTGAAAGATAGATTTGTCTCCATCATCCTTTACTACAATGTTGTTAGAAAAACATAATGAACAAGTGCCACCCATGGTGGTGATTTACAAAGAGGAGATGGTCACTACTCTTAAATCACATATCAAAGCACCAATTTCATCCAATGAGTCTTCAATTTCTGCCAAATTAATTCAGTATTAGCATCATCAAGATGTTCATAGTAAAAAAATTCATATTTCTTGTAGGTATTACTTTCATACTTTAATTTGCATGAGAAGATTCACTCATTATGTTCATTTACAAGAATTCACTGTAAAGTGTTGGGTTGGGACTGAATAATATTTAACATTTCAGAATCAACCTTGTCTCTACACAAGTGAAAACTGCCTCATTAAAATAAGTGTTTTAGATGAAAAATAAAATGCATAAATCACTCCTATAGCTATTTATCCTATCGTTATAGTATAATTGTTACTTAAACCATAATAAGTTTGACTGATACCTGAGGTATCATTATGTTGTCACTTAGAATTTACCTACGTTTAACCAAAATATTCACCTATATTATATTTTAGCAACAGAATATACTTAAATTGATTGATTATTTATCTTAATCATACGAAAGAGACCACAAACTTCTAAAATCTTTTTTGTCCTTCCAATGATATCATAGGCAGTTTTTGCCATTCAACAGAGGAGCCTATATTGACGGAAGAACATAAATCCTATTCGTCTGCAATGGTTATTTATTTATCATATTTGGGTTTAAAAAGATTTCTCTATATTTTTGGACCCCAAATCATACATGTAAATACGCACGGGCAGTACCTTGCAAGAAAACAAACAAAATGCAAGCTCCGTGTGACCAGAAAAAGTCCCATACATAACCTTTCCTGAGTGAACCCTTACCGCATGTATACTCAACGATACAATGTTAATGATTTATACTTTCCACAAGTAAATTGAGTTGCAGACAAGGAACATACATAGTTTTGGTCCTGAACATTATCAATGAAGTCATTTGATTTGTGCAAGCTCCAATGGTATGGATTTGCAAACATGATTGGAGGACAGTTTGGTAATCTCCAACATACCCATAGCTCATATATTACATGAAAGGAATATTGAAACTGCTCTGTCCGACAGATCCAAGAGGATCTCAAAGGAGATAAGTAAAAATTCAGTTTCAATTTATGTAACAAAATGTTTAATAATACATGTTTGAAACCGTCTTTAATACTATGATCCAAAGTCCAAAATTTTGCATTGGCTGACAATGCCTGGACAGAAAACCTTAATGCATCATATAATCAGTAATTCTTGGCAATATTATAAACAAAAATGAGTTAAATTCTCTAGGCATGATACAAACAAACAAATTACAATCATAATTTAAATTGGTGCATTGCTGAGAAATGTCACCATACACCTTGCACTGTGGAACATAGTATCTAATCTCTGCCATGTAGAGCTTTGTAATTTATGAAGCTTATGTGCCTTCTCCTGTAGAGACTCTACCCGTTGAATTGTCTCCCCATGTATCTAAAGCAATGATAATTCAAATGGCCACTCAGAACTTATAACCTAAATATAAATGCCGAAATTTCTTTTTTAGATATAACACAACTGCCAATATACATTTACCTTCAAAAACAATCGTATCAATGCCTGAATAAACTCAAAATTATTGTTGCTGGAAACCTCCTTTATGAAATAATCTAACAGTGACTCTAATGTTTTAACTTCATTGGCATGTTCGCTTTCTGATATATGGTCGTCATCTACTATCTGAAGAATCCGCAGTTCTAAATCTAAAGCTGATGGTGATATATTTTTCAAATAGTTTGTAAAAGCAGAATCTGCGAACATTGCAACATCAAAACATGTCAATGCATTGATTGAAATATACAATCAAATCAATTACAACGACAAAATATGTGATACCCACATTCCTCCTTTACTGCACAAGATTCTAGAAGTTGCACGAATGCAGAAGTTCCTCCCTGCTCTCTTCTATTGGATACTTGGGAAACAGTTTTTTCTGTTAGTTTCTGTGTCTCATCCTGGTGACCATTTATGGAAGTAGGGAGAAACACTCTCTCTCCAGACACATTGGCCAATGACGGAAGAAAAAAGGGAGCTTTCTCCGGTTTTTTGGGGGGCTCAATGGGCTTGTTCCGTATCTGAAATTCCAGGAGGTCAAAACTGTCAGATCCATAACTTCAAAATTATACATAAATATAACTGCAGATAGAAACAAATCAACCAGAAAGAAAGCATATTATTGAATAAGTAAATTCTTATGCAGGGCAAGCTCAAAGGACTTGGAAAAATTTACGCTTTAACTGTCAATTACTATTTTTCGAATAATCCAATCATCATTCATGGTACAGGAGCGTGCATGAATACGTAACAACTTGAACCAGTCGAATTGACTAAGAGTATGAATATCAACTTCCTTCAAGCAGATTTATTGGTAGAATACATTGCAAAAGACATAATTGTCTGGCAAATAATTCCAAATTAGATAAAATGGCATAAAACATACCTTTATAATGTCCAAATTTATTAAACTTTGCCATTGTGCTTTAGGCAGCATTGCAAGTGTCACTAGTTCAGGCATGATTTGAACCAATGGCATTTCTCGACTTAAATCATCAGTGCCTTGATGTTGCTTGACATTATTGACAGCAGGCAAAACACTTTCATCATCATGATCCTTTAATTTCACTTCTGATGATATTGCTGGCATGGATACAGACACCACCTTTTCACCACTAGCAAAGAGTCCAATGTCCATAGCTCCTGAATAAATCATCCGGTTTGCCCTGAACATCAACATCATAGGATGCAGCTATTTTCAACACTTGCACAAAAGTTATCGTTCAATCTCCCAGCAATAGAATAAAGAGACAGCAAAAGGGATTGGCTTCATCTTAAATCTAAAATAAATAAGAATTATGTAAGGAAAATTCTCGGGTTTCTGTCAAAAGCAATAGAATTCTCTCGGACATGTAGGCACCACTAGATTTGGCATTTGATATCAATAACCTCTTAAAACCGACCGTCTAATAATTTAGTACCATCAAGATCATCTATTCTAATTTACTTACAACAGTCTTACAATATAGGTTCCGCTGCGTGTCTTATAAAAATGACGAAAACACAGGATCGTGGTATGGAACATTTCAAAGGCACGTGTTGAATAATACCTATCAGATGCCTAATTGTTGTATCTGAACATGGTATGGAACATTTCAAAAGCACGTGTTGAATAATATCTATCAGATGCCTAATTGTTGTATCTGAACACTTTTTTAGCATAACATCTAATAAAGTCAAAATTTCTAAGGATTCAGTACTGAACTAACTTAACATCATTCTAATAGATTGACCATTGAACATTTGTAATCATCAAAAACATTCGAAAGTTGAGCTTTAAAAAGTGAAGCCAGTAACTCTATTTATCAGTTATTTGGTCCAATGTCTGTGAAATAATAATATTGTAGAATACTCACAAATATAATAATCTAATCCATCACATAAATATTTTACAGCTAAAAACTATGTACAGCTATCAAAACAGCCATTTACAAAGCATATTAAACATTTAAAAGGAAAGGGCAAAGGGGCTGCCACTGAGTGATGTCGGGGCACCCCAGCAAGGGACTCGGACGGGGGGTGGGATTTGATAATGTGCCCTTGGGGATGCTGGCCTCCTTTCCAGTTGTGGGGTGCAGGAGGATTTTCTGCAACATGCGGGGTTAAGGCTTTAAAGCCTGATGGTCTGAGGGAATGGGGCCAGAGGTACTGGCCTGGGCTATACACCTGTACAGCTTTTCTCTTTTTTGGATTAATACAGCTCAAATTTTTTCCCAAAGAAAAAAAAAAGCTTTAAAAGGGAAAAAATCTCTTATACATCAAATGAAAAAAGCAAGTTATACCATAGATAAATGCCATTGTGATCTACGTGGCTAGTTGCAAGCATTTCCATGTCAGGTGACAGTGTGAGAGCAGTCACTGCTGCGTCCACATGCATTGCATCCAACTGTCGGGCTCCAATTACATCCCACACCCTCACAGTGCTGTCCATGCTAGAGGATAACAGAAATTTCCCGTCCCCACTAAAACATAAGTCTGTAATACGATCAATATGCCCAGAAAATTTACGTACTAAACGCATGGCACTAACATCGTATAGGCGTATAACCATGTCATCAGCTGCTGTAGCCAAAAGACCTGGAAACATAAATTATTTTGAAATTAAACACTACAACCATCAACTATAATTGCTTGCATTGAAACCAAAAGCATGGGATATATTTTCTAGCAGTAACTTATCAAAATAACTTTGTACCATTCCCAGTGTGAAAAACCATCTTTAACAGTGGAAGTTCAATACTCCATACATGTTTCAGTCCACGAACCTTAAAATCCCACACCTGTAATAGAAAGTCAATACAAACAAGCTAACAAGTTATTAATCCAAGGCTTTTCATCACTTTTTTCTGTTTTGTTTTTCTCTCTGAACATGTAAATAGAACTGCTTTAATATTATGTAATTAGCGGCAAGGAGAGAATTTTAAAATATATGGTGAGATCGGCACTGAAAAACTACATTAAAATTTGAAATAATAAATGTGACTTTATTAACACGCACATCCAGTAGGGACAAGAATAATTGTCACATTAGCATTTCCAGTTCTTTGGAGACAGGCACACTATCACAAGTATTTGTTCCAGCGACACTTTGCATTACGCGTTTGCAGTGCTCCATCAATGCATGGTACAAAATTTGATACCTTACAATCTTATTATTTTATCGCTGATCCCAATGATTCTTAATTTTTATAAGGGATTCAATTTAGGGAATCTATAGTTTTGCATTAATACCTATTCATTTTTTACAAATTCATGTTTTGAACTAAGGTATTTATGATGTCTCAAGTCATTTTTGAGTTGATGTCTTGAAATATTAAGAACAATTTGATCAATTATGAGAGTTCACAACTCCACACACATGCCACAATTAAAATTCATAAATTATTCATAATTTATGAGAGAGTAAAATATTCATAAATGTAATGCTAAGTTAAAAAACTAATTTTCCCAATGATTCAGTTTTATTATTTGCTATCCTATTTGTACTTTTAATCATACCGATAGTTAACAAAGCCACTCAACTTTCTTTCAAATAGTAAACAAAACATTGAATAATGTAAATAATTAAATTGCAAACATAATATCAAGAGGAAAATCTAATTTTTGGCATTAGACATTAGATTTTTATTGTAAAATCACAAGAACATAGTGAAATGCTCAATTTCTTCCCAACCTTGATGTCACCGTTATAACCACCACTTATAAGAAGACTGTTTGAAGCATCACAAGCAAGACCAACCAAAGGTCCAGAATGTGCTCTATCTTCTTTTATACTATTATCAACATAACTGCCTCGTCTAATCCCTGATTGAATATTGAAGCGCTCAATCCATCCACCCTCTGTTCCAAGAACTGCAAAATTGCCACATGCACTGATACTGCAAGCCTATGTTCAATGAATGCAACATAAAGCAAATAATATTATTTGATGATGTGCTATTTGATGAGAAAATAAACGAATCAACCGGAAAAGATAAGTTAATGTAGATTGTTGCAACGGCCTACCTTCACTGGTGTTGGGTTTTGATGAGAAGGCCTTAGTATATGTTCACCAATGACAAAATTCTGAAGTCGCCATGTATATGCACAAGGATCATCTTTATGACAAGTAACAACATTACACCAATCCCTTTCACGAATCTCAACTGTAGAACATATCAAGAGAATGTAGAGTATTTTAGTGAACAAATTTAAAACAAAAATTTTAGCCCCTACATGTAACTAATAATATCCTATGTAATACAGATCATTCGATTAATACTTGACATTCATAATGTTGTGTGCAAGTTATGCCATAAGCATTAAGGACACTTGTAATCATGTTCTTTGCTGTCAATTTTCTCAAAATCTGTGAATGAAAAGTAGGTTTCATGTTTTCAGTCACACACGACAGATAAAAAGAAGCAAAAATTTTACAATAGAAACACTCAAATATGACTAAGGAGTAATGCATGAAGCAAGAGAGTAACAAAGGGGGTTAATTTACCATAATAGAAGCATATACAAAGGTAAAATAGCCCTTATTATTGGTCCTCAAAAGAATTGCCTATTAAGAAACTGATAGAGATGAGCTGAGGACACCTATCATTCCTCAAACTAAACTCTCAAAGAAATAATAGTTGTCTAAGAGGCATTCGACGGCGGTGAACAAGCAATTTACAGTAGAACTAAACAATGGCCAATATCAAAATTAACTTCTGCAATTTGGAGTTATCTAGCAGTCACTCCATGTTGATGTCAAAGGCTCGCATGATTGAAATGGTTGCAAAGATACAACATCAAGATGTTGATTTAAATCAGGTAACCATTTTAATTTTGTAGCATTTACAGGTCAATAATCTAATCATTTTGGCATGAAACAGAGTAGAAAATCCAAGTCTTGCCTATCTATTTGACCACACTATCCAAATGCGAAACAGTAGAAACCAGATGGATTCAATAAACACAAAAAAACAATCAAAGAGAGTAGTAGCATTTAGAAGTGTGTATAAGCGTTTAGATGCTTCATGAAACATTTGGCACAAAATTGAAAAGTGGTAACAAAATGTTTACCTGCATCAAATGCAACAACTGGGGGTAGCTTTACTTCCTCTTCCTGATAAATTGCACCAGTAATATCAATTTCCAATATAATATATTTAGTAAAAGTAAAATACCAAGTTAACAACTATGTTCAAAAAATGTCTTTATAAGTGTTACAAGAAGAACTTGATGGTGGTGCTTTCTATGTAGAAGCATTACTAAATCTCACAAAGAAGCAGCATGCTTTCTGAACAAAATATACATCAATCTTGAGAAATCCGTTACCTTTACTTTTAACCGTTTGGCTTTCTTAGCAATATGACGCTGTGATAATTCTCTGCTTTGATGGTCCTGAAAGAAAGTATGCCAGGCTGCAGTTTTTAAAATAAATTATGAAAAATATTCACAATCTAAATTGGTAAAATCTCATAACAAACTTTAAATAGCTTGGTAGAAAATGTTAACCCTTGTGTTAATAAAATATATAACTGGTGATGAGGATAACACAAGTTATGATCAAAAAAACCTGTATCACAGAGAATACACGAAAGGCTCGATCCTTTCCAGCTGACAGAATATGTTTTCCTCGACCATAGTACCTATATGTTGTTTAGAACAAAAATTCATCATGCTGACTTCCAGATTTAGAACATATAAAGCATTAATAGCAAAATCAATGCCATCTTCATAATTAATTAATAATACTTAATAATTGGCTGTTTCAAATGCTTCAAAAGAATTATTTAATAATTGAAGAAAACAATAACAAAACCGTTAAGACGTTGATCTGTTTCTTTAACATAAGATATAAAAATCAACATATTTCAAATCCTTATATCAAGACATGTGAAGTGCTAGTTAAGGTTTGTGACATGCATCCTACAAGTCACAGGTTTGATTCCAATGGGCTACTGCTGACGTATACAGCCATTATGCCAAAAAAGGTTAAAACTTAACTGGTTGAATGTATCTCTAGGGTCTACAACATAATTAAAAATTATTTCAGTTTCAGTTTCATATTAGAACATTAAAATGGATCAAAAGAAAGCCAACTATAACTAACTTGACAAAGAGAAGGCAGGTCACAATGAGCCCTAAGTTATTACAAACTTACCATAACAGATTTGAAAGATGCAATGTTCAAAGTAAGTTCCACAATCTCAGGTCTTATGGATATGCAAATGTCATCACTAAGCATTTGAGAAAAGCAAATACATCCTTTGTAAAAAGCAAGTATCTAAGTAAAGGACCACATAAAAGACTACTCTAACATTAAAGCAGAAAAAAAATCACATCATTGTATCATACAATAATTTAAAATGTATATGCTCAATGTTCAAATACATTTACCGCTTTGGGTACACCAGAAATTATATGTCAAAGTTGTTGCAAATGGACAACCAGGTACTGGCCTTAAAAACTATTGCTAAGTCACCTAAATAACAGGTCAACATAAATAATTGGGATAAGGTAATGATAATTTGACCTTGAAAATTAAAATTCCTTTAAATTTTGTATTTTAGAATATCTAATATTGACAAATGTCAAGGTGTTATTTAATAATTAAAAAATTTTACAGTAAACTCCACATTAACAAAGCATGATTCTGTGAAGCATAAAGACGTCCGTCTACTTGGTATTTAAAAGGATCCAACATTCCAACTTGGGAAACAAAATCCTACTACCTAGACAAATTTAACTAACTTGTACATGAAAGAATAACACTGAAGTTCAGTCAGAAAGCATCAGCATAACTAGAATTCTATACCGTCAATTTTTTGCCCATAAAGAGAAATTACATTACCTAATGCATGCAGGAGGTGCACTATGGCCACTTCTGAATCTTAAAAGACGTCCTTCACCATCAAATGTATCAAATATCCACATCTAACCAAACACAGAAGATTGTTCACAGTGTTTCTTACAAACCAACATATGGTTAAACAAAATATGACCTTATGTACAGTCATTGCATGCATACAACAATTAATTTTTTACCTTGATAGAATTATCACTTCCAGAACTCATAAGAACAGGTTCATTTGCAAAAAAATGGAGAGAACATATTGAGGAATCATGAGCATTTCTTATGACAGACTGCAATTGCTTCTTCTCAAGATTCCAAATACTTATTACCCCAGAAGAACCTCCAGCAGCTAGGAGTGGCTGGCCATCTTCAAACATACAAATCATAAATTTCTTATCACATAAAAGAGAAAACCAGAGAGATGATAAAGAACACTAAAACATTATTTAGAAACAAAGGCTTGTTTACTTAGAGTTTGCAAATTCGTTCCCCAACATCACAGATTTACAAGATTTCCACTGAGACATTATCAATTGTGTTAATTGCAAGATTGTATGCCAAGCATAGGTGCATATGATCTAAAGGTGTCGAGTTTTTATAGCTACCTTAAATATACCACAAATTTCAATCCACAGTTGATGTTTGATTAGTAATGCATTAGCTTAGCTATATTTTTATAATATATATCCACAATTTGACCAAGATGATCGTTTTGGAAACTCTTTTGCCTTGGAGCAATTAAATATGGATAAAGCACTTTGACCAGGTTGCAGTTGTGGTGTGTGGCTATTTAATGCTCATCATATGAATTTGTAACAAGCAATCATGGCTGAGATGGAGGAAACTCAGGTTGTGGGTTTTCAGAACAGCAAAGCCAAGTTCAAGTTCAGAAGTGTTTGTATTTCCTATGGCAGTAGTCCTGGCAAGAGAACCAGCTATCAGCCAAGCTACAGGAAATCTAAGCATGTAACTAGTAATCTATATAACCTTTTGCAGCTTTGTTTATGTTTTGGTTGGGTTGGATAGTTGTTTCCTGCAAACCTTTTCTAGAATTGACATTCTGTGTGCAACTTACATACACATATTAATTTTTGCATAGCCAGATTATGTCAATATTTTATTTTGTATTACAAGATTGACTCCCTTAGAGCATTACATCCAAACAATGTTTAGGGTTACAGGATCAGGCCCTTCCATACAATTGGTAATTGCCCTCTTGAACAAAATGAAAATTGTAATATTATGTTTCTTATTAAAGGTTTTCATTGTGTACCACAAGAATAAGATTATAAAAAATATGTAATTTAACTTAAGAGTATATGCAATCCCATCAATAAAAGCTTTAAAAATTTCTTTAAAATGAAGTAATCAACTGTGTGTAAGTATCAAACTGTACAACAAAAGATGTTCCACAAACAAATCCATGAATTGATGCAATTTTTTGAAAAATAAAAATTTAAGTGTAAAACAATTTTTTTCTAGAAGATAAAAACCTAGTACCTGTCCTGAAAGCCAATGCAGTGACGGCACCTCTATTCATATGTGTAAAGGTTACTATCTCTTCATCATATCGGATGTTGTGTATATGAATTTTACCATCAGAACTACCAATTCCAACCACGTCTAGTGCTGGGGAAGAGACGCAACATCGAATTGGTGAACCCCAGCCTTTGAACTCGTAAAGCTTTTTCTGAGTGTTGATATTCCAAAGTTGCAAGATACCCTCTTCACTGCCTATAAGAACCTAGAAGTTGGAAGCTAAAAGAGATTATTTAATGAATAAGTATTTAAAAAATAATTTCTAGCATCATCTTATAATAACAATAATGAGGACTTTACAATAAAAAATTATTATTTTGTTTTCATTTTTTTGTAAACATCCCTTTAGTAATTTAGAAAACCAGAAAAAGACCATGATGAGCTAAAATCAATCAGACACTACTTATAATGGTATTTAATGTTTGTATATGAACAAATATAGAACGGTTCTTAGGACTAATGGAGCATATTAAATTCCATTACCTCTACTTAGACTGGAAAGTGAATAAAATTAAAATAATTACATGTTCACTCTGTACACACAAATGCAAAGAGCTAAGGAAGGTGGTGAACTATTACCTTATTTAGGTAAGTATCAGGATGCATAATACAGCTAGGAGTAAAACCTTGTCCTAGTTGTATTTTCCCAATTGGCTCTCTAGTTTGTTCAACATCCTCGAAACTCCATATTAGCAAGGCACCCTCTAAATCAACGCTTATAATATGTTTTCCAAAAATAAGGAGTGATGAAATTTTTGCCTGATGCCCACTCCAGATAGCCACCTGCAAAATGATGCTCATTAGTCTCTACATGTTTATGACAGCATTAAGGAAAAAAAAAACACTATCCATTTCCTTGAAATGATCCTTGCAGTCCTGTTGAGTAAAAATAACCTTTATCTTTGAAACATGTCAAAAGAAAACATGTAGAAAATTATGAAATTGAAACCATTTTTATGCAACTAGGGTATATGCAGATAGACTTGACTTTCTTCTGTCAATCCTTCCAATTATGACAGATATAAGGAACTATAGTATACCTGTACTATCACAATCACAAGTGATATAAATTGATTGTTTTAAGGTTAGCGTAAGTGATATAACTTTAAACAAATAAATCTAACTGCAAAATACAGTGTGAAATTACAAGACAAACTTCTATTGTAAACTGCATATTTATTTTAATTTTCCTCAACAAAGAGATGTTTTTAAATGACTGAATTGTAAATATTTAGGGCAGATTAAAACATGATGCAAACGACAACATTCATGTTAAGCACTATCTGGCATTGCATACCTGGTGAGCCCTTCTAAACACACAAATAGTTTTCCCACTTGCAACAAATGTGAAATCACGATATGAAACAAGAGCTCTAATCCTCTTCTCCACCTGGGGCCCTGCATTAAATGTTTATGGAATTAGTTTTTTGTGCTCATAATGCTCTCATGATATATATATATTCACACACTACACAGTTTGCCTAAGGAACAAAGATGGCATACCCCTAACAGCAAAACGAGCAAGCAACCGTTAATAAAAACATGTTTTATTTATACTGCGAGTAGCTCGATAAAGGAAAAACATAATTGTAGAGTTTATATTCAGATACTATACTTTATAGATTAGCCTTTAAATTGATAAAAGCCCTTCTGGAATGGGATCACAATGCAGTAAAAAAATCTGGAACAAGGCTACGGTTAAGACTAGTATATTAAGAAAAACGTAACAAGAGATAACAGTTGTGGCGGTGTTAGATGCTTGGTCGTGTAGAATGAAAATTGAAAATTGTGCTTTTAACAGAACTTCCTTTATTCAAGGAGAAGAAGACCAGTGCACTATGGAAGCAACGTAACTTAGGGTAGGAAACAAATAACTTAAAATAACCAATCTTTATCCACTCTTGCATATGTTAATTTTCCCTTTAAAAGCTAGTTATATCCTGAACGGACACCCCGCAGCCTATATATAGTTTTACCTTGCAGATTGCCTCTACAGGAGTAAATAGTACACACCTACAACTCAGAAATCCGATGTCAAGCAAAGGCAATGCACTTCGGATCAGAGTTAATTACAATGCTGAGCGTCATTTAGATAAGACTGAAAAACCATAATCTATCTCAGAGGATTCCTGATTAGTGGCCACACATCTGAATATTTATTAAGAAGTCACCTTACAGCAATTCTGCAGCATATCTTCGGAGCTTGTTTGATGTATTTAGATGTTTGCTATATCTATCATTTTTATAATTCAAAGACAGAAAATCATTAAACAAAAAAACAAACAAAATCATACTCAAAGAGTGACTGTACCTGCCATAACGAGATTTAGCTTGGAACACTGCAAACAAAAGAAAACAGAAACTCAAATCATAACACATCCAGAAAGTTAAAACAACAAATAAACAGTATGCAAGCTATCTATGGCACAGCAAATACGGAAAATAAAGCTTCTCCGACCGCTTAGAAGGCAATACAAATAAAATATGAAGCTTATGCCACTGCTAAAACCCAATCAAAGAAACTTGAATTCAAACTCACATTGTATTTTTGCCAGGACTTTCCAACGCTGACTGTGACAATGTTGTCCAGTCCGAAATTCTGAACAAAGAAGGGAACATCATCGGTGATGTAGCCCAGAGCTCGATACGGCTCAAACAGTACCATGTTTTTCTGGTTCGAAGACGATCTGAGCCGTAACTATTCTGGATTCTATTTTGCGGTTCTAGCTACGAAAACTTCATTCAAACGAACGATTTCTCTTCTACCGTCTGCGACCAAAAACAGTGTTGGCTGTGGGTTTTGGTAGGGTTTTGATAAATGTGATGAGCTAAGACAAAATTTTTCATTTCAGGCTTTTCATTAGATCGCTAACCGTACATAATACATGAAAACGGAACGTCGAACTCGGGCTCCCGATTCACGAAGGAGGGTTGAAATCGCTTGCTTTTAAAACAAACTGAAAAAAAACAAAAGGAAACAAAAAAGACTCAACTGTCTACATATATTGAAGTTGCTAAGCACTTGAACTCTTCATCATCCTTACAAAAAATAAAATAATAATAGCATATTCTTGCCTTGGCTTTTAGGTGTAGTTGCACTAGAATGGCCTTGTGGTGGGACCCTTTGTTTTGCTTTAAAAAAAATTAAGGGATGTTGGAATTCTAAAATAATTGTAATATAGGTACATTGCAAAATATATAGTCCAAAACTTTATGGCTTAACATTGCTCATCAAAATTGCTTACAACTTAGAACTTTCAAATCAAAAGTCCTTTTAAATTTTTGCCCACCCATTTTATTTTGAGGTCACTTGTATTCTCCTTATTATAATTATTACTATTTTTGTGCAAAGAGATATTAAGGTTGGTAGCAAAACTCCATCTTCAGAATAAGGTAGATGTGACCTATTAAATAAGAGTCCCACTACAAGGTTAATCCATTACTGCCATGAGTAGAGACAAAAATTAAACCCACAACCTCCCAACTAAAAGTGTATCCTCATTACTGAGGCTTAGTTTTATTTATAGCAGAACCATCTAATAAGCAAGATGTTATATCAATTTGAAATCTATTTAAGGGAAGTAAGTAATTTATATTTTGAATGTAATTTCTTTTATAAATATTAATTCAATTTATTTCTTGCATTAAATTATTTCAGGATTCAAGTCATGGGTTCAATTCTAGTGGGCAATGTTGAGTTATATATCTTGGGGTATACCTATGATACAATCATTTCGGGTTTGCATATTTTTTTTTTTAGAAAGAGTAATATTTCAAACAAGAAAGTCTTTGGTAAGAAATGAAAATTTGCGTAGACAATAGATCCATAGAGTCTATATCTATAACTAGTTCTACTTTCAATTTCATTATGAAACTTAAATTTTTTACTTATGTCCACCAAGACCCTTGGATCTATGAGACCAATTTTAGAATTCATTTTATGGAATTTCTTTTAAATATATGAAATAAAATAAAATTGGAGATTTATTACATCTAAAGACTCATATGATATATTAGATAGATATTACATTGTCATGAAAAATAAAGATAAACTCTACAAATTGACCAAGCACCAATGGGAGCAACAAAAATAAATCATACAAATTTTTGCTATAACATTATAACTTTGTCTCAAATTGATAGTCACAAAACAAGAAAGAAATATATGTAACTCATCTTCAATGGCTCTTGACCTACATAGCCTACCAATGCACTCTTCTCTGGAGAGTTAAATCCATCTTCCTCTTTCAAATCTAAGACGATGAGAACTCAAGCAAAGCTTGCTCATAGCATTCCAACACCAAATTGGAATAGCAACTGAGAGATAGTGAGTTTCTACATCTAGTTTATTAGATCTAATGTAATGTAAATAAAATTGTCTCTTGTGTTCTTCATTAGACCATATCTATGTTAAAACCTTATGCTTGACTAGTTGATGAATATGCTGAAAATTTTATTGCACATCTTCCTAAGAGACATTTCATTTTCTCAACTATTGCATTCTCTACAAATATGAATCATAGGCTTGCAAATCCTCAAGAACTACTTTAAAGAATTTGTCTTGCCTTGAGAAATGTAAGCTCTAAGTGGAATTAAACTTTGTTTTCTAAATTTTTATTTCTAAATTGGAATTGAAATTTGTCTTGCCTTGAGATATCTAAGCCAAAAGTGGAATTTCAATTCCAATTTTGCTTTGGAATTGAAATTTGTCTTCTAAATTGTTGTTTCTAATTTTAATAATCATGTCCTCATACAATCTTTAAGTAACTATAATCAAAATCTAAAGGGAGGCCAATTTTATGTAAGTGCAACCATAGTTTTATATGAATCACTGAATCATATGCTTTTGCAAAATCAATAAAACAAATAAAAACTTTTTAATAAGCATTTTTGCAAACTCCATGCAAAGAGTAACTAAGTGATCAATAGTGGAGTGATTTTTTCTAAAACATGCTTGACACATTGCCTTGACATTTTTTAGCAAAGTGTCCAACTACTTAGCAAAAATATTACTCATAACAGTCATTCAATAATTATTCAAATTATTTTCATACCCTTTTTTATATAACAAGATAACTTTACTAGTTTTCTAATGTTAATCTGATCCTTGATTTAATGTCAAATTTAATATATGCTAAATTTCTCTATAAATAATAGGTTCTACCCACTTTAATAATTATGCATACAAACCATCTGAATCTACAGCTTTGCCAAATGTTAGCTTTTAATACCCTTTGTGACTTCCTGAAGAGTAAATTGGAGAGGTGTTTGTTGTACAATAGCAATAGAATTATTATCTTCTCTTGTACATAGTTTATTATAAAATAAGCAAATATCTTGAAAAGAAAAATTAAATGACAAAGAGACTTTGGGGGGGAGGGGGTGTCGGACCCCGAAAAGAAGTTTTATTGAAATTAAAGGTGCAACAATTACAACAACTTGAACAAGTCATAGGGTTAAAGGAAAGGGAAAACTGAGAGCATTGTGAATGACACTCGGGAAACACCTTAGAAATAAACGAGTATTAAAGGAGGAAACCCAAGTTGGCGCACAACCAAATGTTCGCACAGACTGGCTTGTTACAAAATAGAATGACATAGAATTAGATGAGGCAAAGAGCTCTCAATTAAGGATAGAGAGAGTTCCAATGGTGACTCCACATAATAAAAAGGAAAAGCTTCCTTGTAGAGATTACTGATGCTAAGTGTAACAAGAACACACAAGTCTTTCCCATAGCTGCAAGAGATGAACCAATTGATGACTGTCCAGATTGAACTTAGATGCTTGAGATGTGAGTTGAAAATGGGTGAGGCGAAAGATCTACAACTTCTCCAACCTGGTAAGCAAACATTTGTTAGAATACTCTATCTTTTGAAATAGAACATTGCATCTTTGCTTCCAAATATAATATAAAATAGTAGGCCTAATAACTTTCCACAAAAAATTAAGATTAGCAGAAGTAATGTTCAAAAATCTGAATATGGCATCCTCTTGAGATAGCTTGTATGATGGAAAAGCTTTAGAAGCCCATTGCCACACATGTTGAGCAAAGGGACATTGCCAAAATACATGGACAAAGTCATCTTGTCCACCACATAGAGGGCAATTGGGATTAGGAATCCCCATATATTCTAGATGTTTTCCAATAGGTAGACCATGGTGGAGGAGACACCAGAGGAACTACTTAATTTTGGGGAGGGTCGGAAGTTTCCAAATAAGTTGGAAGAGAGGGTTCCAAAATGTCTCTGACTCTTGTTTGTGCTAATACCTATTGCAACGTTGAATGACTTCAGATGGGTCATGCATGAGATGAAAGGGGACAGATGGCTAGCAGGGCAAGAGTTTAACCCCATTAAGCCATTGAAGGCCATGAAAAAGGCTTTGCACTGTAACATCAAGATGCTAGTGACCGTGGAGAAAAGAGTAAATCTGAACTAGGCAATGATTCATTGCAGCCGAATCCCCATACAAAGTGTTAAACTCAACCCCTGAAATCCAACGACTAGCTAGCCTAAGACAATTCAAGGAAATGACACCCTTTTGATACCATAAGGTAGCCACCTTAGCATTTGTGATAGCAAGGGGAGCGGGCAACAGAGGTAACCACCACGGACACACTCTAGAAGGGTTAGTAGGGTTGATTTTAACATTAGTCCAGTCAATGTGAGTGTGTAGAATTTTCCAGGCCCTCCAAATGCTTTTGAAAACATGAGATCTGGGAAGAATGATAGTGAGGGGGAAAGGATCCAATTGATGAAATGGATGCCTTTCCAGAAGGGCTTATTTTTAGGAAATGCTTGATGAAGCCTTAATTGGAGGAGGTGCCCTATAATATCTGAGGCATCTAAATGTTGTACCAACCACTTAGCAACCAGGGTAATTCCTTGCTTATAGGAGTTCAAAAGGCCTAAGCCACCCTTATTCTTGGGGAGAGTAACAATAGTCCAAGCGACATGATGAAAGCCTTTTTAAGAATCCTTGGAGGACCACATAAAGTCCCAGAATAACCGTTCTAGCTTCTGGTAGGCAGCTTGGGAAGGGCCCAACACGAAGAGTAATACAAATGGGTGGACGTGCATATGGTCTTACATACAAGGTATTTACCTGCAAGTGTGAGGGGTTTAGTTTTCCATTTGTCGAGTTTCTTTTGAATTCGATAAATAACTTGCTTCCAAAGGATAGATGTTGAACCTCTAAAACGAAAAGGGATTCCTAGAATCTTAACGATGTCTTGATCTTGAAGCCGCTTCCAATTATAGTTGGTCACATGTTTGTAATTGCCTGTAAATCTATAAACAGAGGATTTATTCCAATTAATTATGGAACCTGAGAGTGTGCAATATTGTTTTGCCCTTCATAAGAGGCAGTGCAAATTGGTGACTGTGTTTTGAACTAGAAAAAAGGAGTCATCGACGAAGTGCATATTGAGAAGCTGTTGTTGAGAGGAGGAAAGGCAGACCCCAGTGAGAACTTTAGTTTGAATGTCTAGGTTAATTTGATGACAAAGAAAGTTTGATGCAATGATAAAGAGATAGGGGGTGAGAGGAAAACCTTGCCACACATACCTATGTATTGGAAAGGGAGAGGTAATGCCAAAGGTAGTGGCAATTCTTACAGTAGCATTTGTTTGAAAATAAGCATTTCACCATATGCAAGAACTTAAGTCCAAAACCAAGTTTGGTCATAGTCTCCAAGATAAAATCCCACTTAATGTTGTCATAAGCCTTGGCATAATCAAGTTTCACAAGGAGAATATCTTGTCCATCATCCTCAGCCCACTTGAGACCTTCCCATGCCGCAACCACATTATCTAAAATATATCTACCAGGAACAAATCCTATTTGCTAGGGGGATATGATATAACCAAGAATTTTTTTCAGCTGTAAGGCAAGGCACTTCGTCCAAATTTTATACACTACATTGAGAAGAGTTATGGGATGCCAATTAGAGATATTGGTAAGATCCCTAGACTTGGGGAGGAGACAAATTACCCCTTGATTTAGATTGGGCCCAAGGGAACCAATTAAGAGAGCCTCGTTAATGACCTACAAAATATCCTTTCCCACCAAATCCCAATGATTTTGAAAAAATTCTACGGGAAAACCATCATAACCAGGAGCCTTTCCTCGACTTAACTTGGAATAGGCCTCTTGTAGCTCCGCCAGAGTGATATCAGCATCAAGACTTTGTAGCATAGTGGGATTAATAAGGTGAGGATAATCAGGGGTGGTAGCCTTGAACGAAGAGATGTCCATTGGGGTAGCTGCAAAAAGGGTTTTGTGTTGGTTCTTAAGAAAAGAGAGGATACTATTGTGGTTAGTAATGGTGGTACCATCACATGAGATTTTGTTAATAGCATGTGAAGGGGAAGCAGCATTAAGATATATAAAAAATTCCTTACAGTGTTCATCTTGAATATTTAACCAAGTGAGCCAACTTTTAGTTAAGGCACTTTGTGCTCGGTACACTTCCCAATGTTGGAAGGTAACGCATGCTCTAGCAAGCTCCTCATGAACTAGAGTATTGAAGGGATCTTGAGCTAGTTTATTAGTGAGATGTTCAATAGTGAGGTGAATTTTGTTGTATTCATGTTTGGCTTGAGCAGCCCCCGTCTTACCATANTGGTCACGCCTCCTTTCCCACTTGCATGGAACGTTGTTAGGAGTGAGGAGTGAGGAAGAAACCAGTGGGCGAAATAGGATAAAAGGTCGACTGAGATCTTAATTTCTTGAAGGAGAATGAAATCAAAAGCCAAATTAAGACTAGATATAAAGTTTCCTGCTCGCTTCTGTCGAAGCCTACCAGTAAGGCCTCGAATGTTCCAAGAAAGGAGATTCATGGGGAAACAAGGGGTAGTTTGGATGGGAGGTCAATGGAAGGTTCAAAAGTCGAAGTATCAGTTACCTTTGTTCCTAACAAGAGGGCAAAGGAGTTGTTGGTGGGGACAAGGGCCATGGAAGTGTCTAGTGAAGAGGAGTTGGAGGGAGGAGTAGAACTAAAGAAAGCTTTGACTCGTTTCCTTCCACTAGCCACCATGAACTCATCCTTCGAGAATGAGTTCCTGACAACGTTTGAAGGGATGACCTGGGTGGAGGTGTGAGTGCCTGACTGTTGTTTCTGTAGCTTGGAGAGGCTAGACTAAGAGGCGGATTGAGGATTTGTTGGGGGAGGAGATCCGAATTTAAAGGATACTGAGGGTGGGCCTACTAGTGGTGTGACTGGGGAACGAGTCTTCTGAGATGCTACAGGTTGTTTCTTCCTGGCTAGGATAGGACACGCCGAGATATGATGCTCGACCCTGTGACAATAGCTACATGAATTTGGAAGGTAAAAATAGTCCACTTTTTGGGTGAAGACTTTTCCACCAGCAACAAGGGTTAATGAGGTCTTCCGAAGTGCTACATCTAGTTCAATACAATAATGGTGAATTTGAGTTCCATTGCTTGTTGTACAATGATCGAAAATAATAGGGCCCAAGGTGCTCACAATGTCCCTCTCAACAGATCAGAAAATGAGTGGAAGATTAGGTAGTTCCATGTAACAAGGAATTATATTAAAAGCTGGGTCGTTGACATTAAAGTCAAAACTCCAGGTGCGTGCGATTAGGGTTGCGTTTCTTGTTGGAAAATGTTTTTGAGAGAGAGCCTTTTTGACCTGAGAGGCATCAGATAATTCTACCAAAATGAAATGACGAGCATAGTAATGAGCATGAAAAACTTGAATGCCATGGGGCTAAAGGAGGCTATGGACTTGAGTGTTTAAACTTAGGGACCTTCGTAAAAATCCCACAATTTGAGAAAAAAGAAAAAGAGATGTGAAATCTTTAGAAACTACTTTAAAAATATCATCTGGTAAAAGAAAATCAATTTGAGGTGAGGTAGATGAACTTCCCTGAGGAAAAGCAGAACCTAATGAATCCATCATTGCAACTTGCCAACCCTTGGGCCGCGCACTTTCCTGGCACCGTTCTACAACCTTGACTGTAGGAAAACCCTCACCACCAGTGTGCGTGTCCACCCACCGTAGGCAAGGCTGGGATAACATGGTAGAAAGAAAAAAAATGGCCAAGAAAACTAGAAATCGTGACTAGGGGTAGCAAGTAAAGTCAAAGCTACCTTGCTCCCCACCAAACACTGGGCAATCGATGAGCGATGTTGGCACAGCAGGAGGTGGAGCGCAGGAGGACTCAACAGCGCAGCGGTGCCCAACAAAAGTAAAGAGCACCAACGGTTATTTTTCTATTGATGACATGGCTACCATTGTGTTTTGTGATGCAGAAATGGTGGATGACGACGCAGACAATTCCCTCTGTTGCTCAAAGTTAGTCAAAAGCAAAACATTACTGTTGTTGAACAATCTTCACCGTTCAAAAAACAAAGAGACTTTTTGATGAAAACATTGGAAAAATTGTTAAGGTTTCTTTTTAATGGTGTAAGCAAAATATTTACGTTGCTTCTTGATAAATTTTCTTATCTTCATTCTAATTAAGCATTTATATGCCTCAATTAGAATGTGTTTATGACTCTTATTTGCATTTCTTATATTCTATCTAGTCTACACATAATCTTCATCAAACCAAGTCTTCAAAAAATTTGTTTTTTGACCTTCCAAACCTAGAGTCCTAAACCCTTGCACCTGTTTTTGAAAATATACAAAGCCTTGAAACTTCCTCCTATTCTTTTTTTGATGCACTTCCCATACATGTAATTGTTTAAATAAAGGAGACCCAAATATTTAAAGTAATATACTATTTGCACATTGGTACCTCCAAAATGGAAGTTATAATAGGTATTTTTTGTACCCCAAATCATCAATTTGATTTTATCTACATTCACTTGAAGAGTAGATGAGTGATAATAAGTTTCTAAAATTTGCAACATATTTTGCATACCTTTTATAGTAGTAGAGATCAAGGTAGCATCATCTCCATTTAAAAGAAGACTCTTACCTAGTGGAATCATACTTGTGAACTAGGGTTACCAAGTTAAGACTCTTACCACTAAGTTAACATCTCATTACAAGATTTCCCCTCTCTTCTATATTTATAATATTTATTTATTATTATTATTATTATTAACATTATTTTTGTGATCTGATACCCAATGCATCCTCTGATGAGTCCCCTATCCCATCTCCCCTCCCTCCTCCCATACCCCTCCTCCTTGCTAAGAAGTATATGAATTTCATCCTTTGGTAAAAGGATTATGGGACAATATAACTACAACATGTGGTAATTAAAAGTGGCATATAAAATTTTTAATTTATTAATGTTTTTACCATCAAATTCCTTCAATAGGACCTCAACATAAAGATCTAGGTGTTAAATCAATGTTACCTATTGGAGTTGTACTAAGAATCATTGATGTCATTATTATGTAATTGAAATTCAACTTTTATTTAGGTCCACTAAGAACCTTTAGAGTTGCCCATTGCATTTGAACCTATGACTTAGGATTTCTAACGAGTCATGATTTGCCTGGCTCTAATATTGGATATTCAATATCAGAGCCCCGATATCGAAACCCTAGATGCATTATCGGATATCTGATATCGAGGGATATGAGCTGACCTATAAATACAGTTCTTGGACGCATAGTTTGAATAATAGTTTTGCATTAGTTTTTCATAGTTTTGTCAATAGAATAGCTGAACTCTTGTAGTTTTATTCTGTAATCTTATAGAATAGTTAGTGAGTATCCATAGAGTGGATTTGAGTTAGTTGTATGGAGTCTTATTTGAGTGGTAATGTACTTGGACATATTCCATGATGGTAATAAGATGGAGATTGATTCTTATTCATTACAACACTTTAACTTAGATTAGATTTACTTTCCATGCAATTTACTTTTCATGTACTTAGTTAATATTTACATTTTCATGCATATTAATTAATTAGGCACATAAGTATGATCGCTTTGAGCATGTGTATGACTCTTGGTAATCCTAGCAACGCTTAATGTTTGGTAACCCAGTAGCGTTATAAGTGTGCAAGATGTGCATGGGAAGTGGGATCAAATACTTATGTTAGGGTAGTTGATTATTAATTAGCAATTAGATTAGTTGAATTGATTATAAAATGAGTTTCAACCTATTGTTAATCATAGAACATTAAAATATAAAATAATAAAAATCATTTCCCTCACTCTAGACTAAACCATACATGACAAAGCTACCACTAGTCCAAGTGGGAAGACAACAAACTGCGATCGAGGCATAGTGATCTAGATGCCACAACTAGTTCCATCCACAAAATTCAATTAGATCATGCATGAATGTTTGTGATTCGTATGGTTGGGTGTAGGGGTACCTCACTGCTCATCAATTTCTATGCCAAGATTCTTTACTACTAAGTGAACAACTGATGAGTGGTGAGGTACCCCTACGCTCAACCATACGAATACGAGTGTGTACATGTGATCCAGTCAAACTCTGTGGATGGACTAGTTGTGGCACCTAAACAGTTATACGTTGATCATAATTTACTATCTTCCCACCTAGACTAGTATTTACTTTGTCATGTATGGTTTAGTCCAGAGTGAGGTGTATGATGAGGTTTCTACCACTGTGCTACTCCTAAGGATAATGAGAAATAACTTATTTAAGCTAATAAGCAATAGGAAATGAAATCTAAGCTAACCTAAGTGCGATGAGCATCTATCCCTAATCATACATATGCATCTTGAACTTCATGTACTACTTTTGGGATTACCAACTGCACATCACTCAAAACACTACTTAATATGCTACTGGGTTACCATGTAGTTACATGTAAATGTTCATGACTAAGACATACTCATTCCGCGTTAACAATAGGAATAGAAAATGACAATAAAAGGAATATTAATTAGGAAAATAATAATAAATAATAAATAATTAAAATAAATTAAAAGCTAAGTGAATGCTGCAATGATGGAGTAATCTCGATCTTTATTACCGATCATGTGCATGTCCAAGTACATCACACCTGAACAAAGGTTATGTACAATTACAAGCATCACACTACGGGCATGCACTTGGGAAAGAACTGAAAACTAACTAAAAACAAACAAAAGACTCAACCCCAAAAGACTGAAGACTCCTAATTATTGCGTTGTGCGCCTAAGTGCTATATTTATAGGCTAACACAAGAATCATGATATCATGTATACGATATCATATCTAGGCTAGGATATCACGTACCCAATATTAGGGCCTAGCAAACTATGATTCATCATATCCTCACAATTGAATAAAAACTCGTCCTTAAGTCAAACAAATGAGGAACAAGTTCATTTGATTACAATAGTGGATAGGTATGGGATTATTGAATGACTATGGATTATTTCATGCTGTAGTGTGGGACTAGACAAAAAAAACTCTGGACACCAACACGAAATATAAAATACAAAATTTTTCGAAACTCATGTGGTTCTTGATAGTAGTGGCTCCTCCATGGGCTTTTTCCCTTTATCCTGTGCTCCAGGCTTCTGAAATGGATACTTTTGAAGGAGTGCCTAAAGTTTTTTCTCCTTTGTCCTAGGATCATGTGTCGTCCATGCTGATGTTCCAATGTTTGATGGAATCAACACTTCCCATGGGCACGACAGTTGTAGGAACACCTGATTGGCTTTGACATACCATGCCGCAAATAGCCATCATTCCTTCTCATAGGCTTTGGCTTTGTCTCTGAATTCCTAATGATTCGTAAGCCATCAAGCCAATTCTACTGCTACATCCTTTTGGCCTTGTAGCTAGCTTTTACCACCTCTAGTTCAGAGTTTGCTACCTCCAGTCTCTACAATGNATGACCATTGAAATAAGCGTGTGGCAAAATGAGGCTAAGCGGCATGAAAAATTGAAGGAACATTTTCGGGATCAAGTAAGGATGTATAAGGAGATCATCGAAAAAGAAATCCGTATGGCTAAGGATCACATTAAGTCTTTTAGTGTTCAACACATTGACTAGTGAGCCATACTAGACACTTATGCCTTCATCCACCAAGAAAAATTAAAGAGCCGGGACCTACAGATCCAGGATCTCACAAAATACATGCAGTTGGCAAATCTATAGTATGCCAACTTGGCCATGTTAACAACAAGGCATTCGAGGACTAAGCTAGAGAAGCAGGTAGTTGCCAGCTATGCCAAATATGAGATAGATTTTGCTAAACACAAGAAGACATTGTAGAGACTGGAGGTAGCAAACTCTGNTAATTTATTTAGCTGTTATATCTTAAATGATTCTAGCTGATTAGTTAGAATAAGTTGGGATCCTGCTGTTCAACTTGTAAGATAACAAAATTTTCTTGGAGTCTTCTCAACTCGTCTTTTGCATGTTTGACCCTAACCTTAATCATGACCAGCTTTCCCTTAGTGGAAATGAGGTTTGATTATGCTGTTGTGACATCCTAAGGGATGTCAAACAAGGACGTCATTATTGGTCCTATTTGCAGCAAATGATCCAAATCATCCAAATCATCCTTATGTTCTGTAGGATTCATTAAGGTACCAACAGGAACTTGAGCATCATGTGCTCTTGTAAAGTCTGCCAGTGGCACAACAGGAACATTAAATGATTCTTTAATGTGGTTTGCGACCATCTCTACTGCTCTAGCTGCATCCTAGTGTTGCATGACCACCACTGTGGCACCTTCACCAATTTCCAATTGTACTTGGAATGGTGTAGCATTCCCAAAGATATGTTATGACCAATGCAATTCTCCTCCACCTATTTGAATTGAGACCTCATCCCTTGCAAGATCGATTATATGGTGGGTTGTAGAGCATCATCGATCATCTTGAAGAACTTGGCCTCATCCCTACTTCCCCAACTAATCGTTTCTGCAATGGCCTTGAGATGGCTCATCGACGATCGGTAATCTTGTAGCAATGGTGGCAATTGCTGGTCCTACTAGCCTGTGAGCCATGTGCTAGGCCCTGCTTCTTATTGTTGGCTAAGCCTCATGTTTGAAAGTTGGCTAGGCCCTACTATTTGAGGTGTAGTGGGCCCAATCGTCTATTCTTGTTCAGGCTCCAGTGTCTTACCAACATCTTTTCTAAGTGTTGGTGGCTTTAGTAATTTGGCATATGAAGCATTTTGAGCTTTTCTGAGGACATCATCAATGTACCCTAGAATTCTAGCACATCGACATAGCTTCCTGATTAGATATGGAAAGGGGAGTGTGAACTTTCCTATCTTCTATTCTTCAAACCACCTTAATATCTCTGTTAAATACAAATGGGAAAAAATAGCATCAACCTTGCCCATCAAGATTGCACTTCCTCTGGCTACATAGGTAGAAATCCTATTTAACCCCTTCATTGGGAAAATGTGATAGGTGTCCATTTTGAAGTAAATTCTCTCTTCAAGGGTTAGTTCTCTATATGTTTTGTCTTCTTTGTCATACACCCTTTTAAGCCATACTTTTCTTACATCTACATCAGAGCAAGTGGACAAATGAGCAAATTTAGGCCCTGTATTTAGAAGATTCAGAACTTCCGCAATGGCCTTTATGGGGAAATCAATTGAAATTCCACCAATGTTGATAGTGGTGCCTTCCTCTTTATTATGCCAAAATTGATAGGTTTCCCCCAAACACCATTCTCTACTTTTCGAGAGGATAGGTCATAGTGGAGATCCCTTGAGTTGTTCCTTGACTAGTTCAAGGGCAAATCGGTAAAAGGCCCAAAATTAAGTTCCACAATCACTGCAGTGGATGTGAACCTTTCTCAAATGGCTTGAATGCATTCTGAGAACAACATGAGATGTTGTCCTTGTTCGGGTGCCCTAACCTCTCCACCTTTTGCTTAACTAGATTGTGCAGTAACAGGGGTTTCTTAATGGATGTTGAATGATTGTGCTTCCTATTCTACATGTTCCACATGAGGTCCTTGACGTCTACCTCTTCTTGGGCATTTGGCTACACCTTGAGAAGGTTCTCATTGTTGTCCTTGTTTAGGGGCCATCTGTAATCACAAATCGTTTGTTAGTAAGGTTATTTAAAGAAGTTTAGTTATCTCATACCTTACTCATTGCCTTTGATAAATGTTGAATTAATTGCTTAGTGTGATTTTAGAGTTAGAAATTTTTCAAGCAATTTCCCCTAAAAGTTTTAATGTTGAGCCCAATTTGCTCAGGTGACTCCAATAATAATTTAAATGATTTGGATGAAGGAAGAAAATTGGTTTCGCATGAGTTTTTAACATTTCCTAATAGTACTTACCCCTATGATATCCTTCAGGCAATAGCAAATTTTGAAAAGTTTATGCACAAATTCTACTGTACCCCTCCCCCACGATTGAGTTAAATACTCCGGGTTTAATTAGGTTCAATCAAAAAAGAAATCGGAGCGTTCACATACAAAATATTGATAGTTGAATGTTAGACTATCAAGGCGCTAAAAATCTTGCAAGAAAATTTGAACAACTCCCGCTGCATTACTATTGAAAATGACTTTTGTAGCATGCGGGGGCCCCATATATATAGTTTTTATAGATGCAATATTGTGTACGCGATAGCACATACCTGATATTACATTGGACACGATACCGAGTACCTGATATCATGTCCTATCCAAAATAGGGTACTTAGTAAAATTGATGATTTTTCAAGTTTTTATGACCAAAAATGAAGGATTTGAGGTAGATTTGAAAGGTGTGGGGAAATGTCAAGTGGAAATTAAGGCACCAAAAGCGTAATGAAGTGGAGTTATATAAGGAAGTTCTATGAAAAGGGTGAGGAAAAATGACATGTAGTGGTTCCAAGGGACATTTGGTTGAAATAATGACAAAGGAAAGAATAGATTCGGTAATGTAATACTTGGAGGGTATAAAATGATGTGGTAGTGTGCAACAAGTACAAATTACAAAAGTCACGCAAGTGGGTCCTCCCCAAAGCAGGTTCCAACCAATCATGCCCTTGCGTAACCACACCTTAGAATGTTTGTAGGCACTAGAAGGGTTAAATGCAATTTGCACTTGTGCAACAAAACACACACATGTTAAATACCATCGTCATGAAGTATGAATTCTATGCCACACAAGACACCGTTTATAAGTACTTGGACCATGAGATGAGAAGAATCATAGATGAATCATAGAAGGGATTGTGAAGATCAAGACATGAGGTAACTCATCCTAGGCACAATGAATCCAAAGTGTTATGCATGATTAAAGTACCATTAGCCTATCACTCCAGGATCAAAACCAAGTCCATACTTCTAATCAATGACATCGCATTATTTCATCCTGATGATAGACAAACATAAGAGCATCATGATAGTAAGGCATACAATCACTTGGCATTTTGCCTAAGGAAGGAGTGATTCAAATTTGTTTGTAGCAAATTTTTCTTGAGCTTTTCTTTTTAGCTTCTCTTCTTTCTTTTCTTTTTCTTCTTCTGGCTGCCATGGTGCTTTGTCCTTTCCAAAGGTGATCAGGAGAAGCCTAAGGCATAGATGCATGTCTTTCTAATGGGAGCCCCTAGAACAACATTGAGTTCCTTTATTGAGTGCCTTATCATAACTCTTACTCCCATTTTTCATTAGATCAACAAGGATTTTAGTACAACCAAGCTACATGATAGCACATACAGATGTCAGCAAAGAAAATCCATAGGTTCCTTTGATGTCACACCCTTGCCATTACCTCTTAGTTTGTCACTCTTCACTCTAGGCATAATGAGTACAAAGTTACTTTAAGTTTTAATGATAACAAAAATATCATCGTACCTAGAGTAGAACTTCTTATTAATAGAATGGCTGGGTGGATGTTGTGGGCTCATTATTGAAAAAATTAATTACTTGTGACTTGATAGCATAGAACAACACCTCAACCGACTGGTTACATGAGTGTTTTATTTAGAGATAAGATTACCTTCAAAAAGATAAAATGAAAAATTGAAAAATAAAGAATTAGAAAACGAAAAACAAAAAATTGAAAAAAAAAAGTGTAAGACCAAAGAAAAAGAAAAACATTTACTAATTCTGCTTGTTAAAGTGAGGTATATCCCCCATGACTAAACCTTTGATCATGGTGAGAATTAATAAATGGAAAGTTTTGATCCATGCATGTTGGAAATATTGGAATTTGATCATATCCAAACCGCTAGGTGTCTTTTGGTATGGTGGTAGGAATCTACCCAAATTGGGGTTCACACACTTGATCAAAGTAGGCATAGTGGGGTAGATTATAGGATGTGGTCATGTGATAAGAAGCTGACCCACTATGGCACCCGTGATCATAAGACGGTATGCAAGAATCAATATGTCTCCTTACAATGTTATATTCATTGCATCCACATGGTTATTGGAGTGTTAATTGGTGGCCTGGATAAGGTAACAAGAGGCATTAAGTTTGAAGAGGAAGGTGCATCATGATGTTGGACTTGTGTTGAGTTGGAGGATGCAGTGGTTTTAGAGCTATGCTGTTTCTTTCTACGGCCATGCCTAAGGAAAGGATGCTTCCGACGATGTGGAGGACTCTCACTACTATTGACAGTAGCAGCACAAGTAATGTTCGTTGGTTGGTGCTATGGTGTCAAACCTTTTGATACTACTAGTGGTGATGTAGAAAGAGGTGAAGGATGAGAATATTAAGAGCAAGGAGAAGTGTAAGGAACATGAGGTGGTGATGCCATGGGAGAGGACATGGGTTGATGATACTTGAGAGAATGATAACCATGAGGTGAAGCAGATGATGTTGATCCAATTGGAGAAACATGGTGTTGAACATAATAAGCACTTAGTTTTGAGTGGTACAAAGAGTGTGGCCAGTTTGGCGATGGTCTCCTCCATGACTGGGGGGTTGTGCCACTACTATTGAACACGATACTTCTATACGAAATCTAGATGTAACATTCTTCCCCAATGCTCATGTAAGTGTGACAAGATTGGGCATTGGCCTTTGGGGTGATTGTACAAGAAAACATCACATTGATACTTATGATTTATAATTAAGCCCATATCCTTATTTTCTTCAGCCCTTCTTTCCGATTGTCAAATGGTGTTTTGTCCTATTTGTAGGTTTGGCATCCTTTGTTTGTTCTAGTTGTCAGAGTTATCTTGTGTGGTTCTACCTCTAAGAATGTTTGCATATTCTTCACATTTTTCATGTACCCATTCCATCATCTTATTAATCTTTGCCTCAATTTCATCTAGTGATTTTAGTATTGACAAAGATGGGGATGGTACCACCTCCTCGAGGTGAGTTGATTTCTCCTTCTCATGATTATGGACCTTCGTTACTTTAAGAGTTTGGTCTTGTGGAAATTTTTCAACATTTTCCCATTTGGCTATTTCTCCTTCTTCTTTTACTACTCATTTAATAAGCTCTTGGAATTGATGGGTTCATAGTTCATATAGTTGACTTGGGGCATACATCCCTAGGGTCTCTCTCATTTCATTACAGAGCCCATCCATGATGTGACACATTAGCCTTTCCTTGGAAAACCCATGGCTTGGGCATTTGTTTAACAACGAGTAATATCTTTCTAAGGCCATGTCAAAGGGTTCCTATTGCCCTTGTTTCTACTCTTGGATTTGTCTCCTCAAGGCTAACACTCTTGCACAAGTTTGATATCTTTCATTAAAGAGTTTTATCATTGTAGGCCAACGACAAATTGAATTCGATTTTAAAGACCTGTACCACACTTTTTCTTGGCCAACGAGTGTCATGGGAAAGAGCTTAAGCCTTTGCCACCCATTCTCAATGTTCTTCCATACACAAGCATTGTATAAGGCTTATAAATGATGTTATGGATCTAAATCATAGCCTCTTGATTAGAAAAGTTGTTTAAATCAAGCCTAGGTAAATGGCTTTTCTTGTGATGCCTGTGGGATATTTGAATGACCTCTGTTATATGCATTAGGATTTTAGTGGCTAATAGGGGTTCATCGTTGCTAAATAGGTTGTGAGTTTGTGAGTTGGGACGATGTTGTCTATGTTCATGTTGGCATTCTTGATTTTGCTTGTGGGTTCACTTTTTATTTCTACATTGACCCCTTGAGGAATAGCCACCTGTGTCACAATCTAACATTGAACGAGTAAAGGAAGAGAGAGAACTGGAAGACTCATCATGACTTTTGTAAGTTTCCCAATCATCCCCTGATGTACTCTTGCTAACCATTGAGAAGGTCCTAGGCCTTATGGGCCCCCTCGTTCTAGGAGATGTCCCATCCTCACTAGAGGTGTCTGAGTTGGATGATAAGAGTTCTTGAGTATCGTTCGGGTATCTATGAATATATGTAACTCCTACATAAGATTGAGTACCCAAACTTCTTCTTCATCATAAATTTTTTTGGTTCTCCAATGAATTGCCTTACTAGATGTTGTATTATCATTGTCTTGTGAGAGAGACATTGTCATGAATTGTGTGTGACTTAATTGAATTTAACTTCTTTTTCTGAAAGATATATCATTAATGCCCTGTTACAGTGACCTTGTGATGAGAGTGGTTACTCTAACAGTTACTCTAATTATTAGAGTGGGTACTCTAGTGGTAACTCTAGCAGTTATTCTAATTATTAGAGTGGTTACTGTAGCAGTTACTCTAGTAATTATTCTAATTATTAGAGTGGTTACTCTAGTGGGTACTTTAGTAGTTATTCTAATCACTAGAGTAGTTGCTCCCAAGCCTATAAATACAGTGCCGAGGCGCACAATTGAAAGAAAGTCTTTTAGCAGTCAAGTAGCAAAACTCTTGTAGTCTGTTTGAAAGTTAGAGTATTTTCCAAGTGCCTGCAACAGGAGGTCTAAGTGTGCACAGATCTTTATTTGAGCAGTGTGTACCTGAGCACACCTTGTGTATGGAAATAAAGATGAGCTCTTTGATTCATCCTTGCAGCACTTGAGATTTGTTTTCTTACGCATTTATTTTATTTTATTTTCTTATTGATGAGTCATGAATTTGCTGGCTGTGATATCACTACCATGATATCATAGCCGTGATATCCCAATGGTTGTGATATCATAGTCAGGATATCACAACCGTGATATCGCATGGGCTGCGATATCGTGTACGCGATGTATCATACGCGATATCGCGTCACGTCACCAAATCTATAAATAAGACGTGGCTTTTCCATTTTTAGGTAGTAGGAGTTAGAAGTAGCGAAGCTCTAGCAGGTTGACCACTTTAGAGATAGATTATTTTTCCTGTGTCTACCCGTAGTGTGGTGAATGTAATTGTACGGCATTCTGTATTCGAGTGTGACGTACTTGGACACGCACATGACCGGAAATAAAGATCAAGATTACTTCATCATTGCAGCAGTCACTTTGTTATTTATTTTTTTATTTAATTGTTATTTACTGCTTTCTCTCTCACCCTTAAACTCCTAGAATGCGATATGAGTACGACTTGATTACGAGCATCTAAGGATGTGTATGGTTAGTCAAGGAATCGACTGCTCATTGCAACGCGGAATGAGTATGACTTGATTACGAGCATTTAAGTGTGACTACTTGGTAGCCTAGTGGCATACCTAGGATCTACGCTTGGTAATCCCAGTAGTCGTGCACGAGGTCCAAGATGTGTACGGTTGATCAAGGAATCGGTTGCTCGTCGCACTTAGGCTAGATTAGATTTCCTTACCCTTTCCTCCTAGCTTAGTTTAGTTAATATTATTTTCCACTACCTTCAAGAGTAGCATAGAATTAGGAAACACATCATACACCTCATCTGGACAAAACCATACGTGACAAATACAATACTAGTCCAGGTGGGAAGACAATGAACTGTGACTTAAGGGTAACTGTCTAGGTGCCACAACTAGTCCGTTTGCAGAGTTCAACCGGATCACGCATGAGAATGCTTGTATTCGTATGGTTGAGTGTAGGGGTACCTTGCCACTCATCATTGGCACCGTTGTTGGGGACGGTGCTAGTTATCTAGATTAGTTATATCATACAAGGTTGCTGTAAAGAACATAATGATATATCTCTTAGAAAGAAGTAATTATAAAAAGTCACATAAATTCACACACAACAATGCCTCTCCTACAAGACGATAATAATCCCACACTTAGTGAGGAAATTCATTGGAGAACCAACGAACTATATGATGATGAAGATTGGAGTATACAACCTGAAGTGGGAGTTTCTTATAAACATGAACAAAAACAATGTCATCGCAACACATGAAGGCATAACTTACCTGATGATAATGAACCCCCACTGGCCACTACAAGCTTAACGCAA
>MNCI01033133.1:0-34459 GCA_015680685.1 Gnetum montanum
TGGAAATAGAAAGAAGAGAAAAAGAAAGAAAATTTGTGTAAAGATATAAAATGTTTAAACAAGGTAAAATGATATGAGTAAACACTTCGCAATAAAGCTATCCTAAATTCAATAACTATGAATTTTTCAAACTTCCAAAGCTCAAATAAGCAATTTCTTCAAGACAATCCTACTATGCTACCCAAAACTGCGTAAACTATCATGTACGAGACTCTATTTTGGATAGATAATGGATGTCAACAATTGTATTCAATAGAACCTTCAAAAGACTTGACAATTTTTGATTGAAATACAATAGAGATTCATTTTAAAGATAAAAGAAGCTATTCTGGTCCTATCAAAATACCAAAGATTTTCTGAACCCTCTTGACTATTGAATTGTTCAATGGCTTGACTACATGCAGAGGCTCTCTTACAACAATCTCAATAGCGGTTCTTATACATTGCACAATAATAAAATTCACTACTAAAATGCTCTTGAGGCTTTCAAACACAAGCTCTTTGATGGCAAAATTTTAATACAAATTTTCTATCATGCAACAAGAACAATAAGAGCAATATAAAAATCCTAAAATTACTTGCCAAGCATGCTACTATTTAAACCACTAGCTAAACAATTTAAACAACATAAAAAATCATAAGCATAACTCATAGGACTATGACAAAAAGGCTGAAATGTTGTATTTAGCAAGTCATCTTACAAGCAATCTTTCACAATGTCTTCTTTTCTGATCCTCCTCTAAGACCTCGAGTGAGACCCCCATCCAAGATCCTTGAAGCCTTTTTATAGGATCTCATAGGTAGTTAGATGTTATAAAATATCTTGGGTAACTTCTTTCCCAAGTAAGGAAGTTATAACTTGCCCAACAAGTTAGGAAATATTATTTGCCCAACAAGTTANATTTTAGTAAATAAAGCCAAAATCTCTATCTTTTAAATCTATTTAACCTTAATCCAATTGCAATAAGTGCTCCATACAATTGTTATTTTATTTTTGTTGCACGTAGGAAAATATGCTGAAATTATTTTTAGCCACCAAACCATATGAAATTGAAATTTTATTTTGTTATTTTGATTTTGTGCATTCGGGTTTTGTACTTGCTTTCAGCGATAACAGTTTTCTTCAGAATAAGCTGTAACCCTGATTCATCAACTAAATAATCTCTTGGTTCAGCTGATTCAGTTGTGCACCTGTCTCGCTATGTCTTCGTATCTTTGTAGCTGCACTTGATGGATTGGTAATAATGATGACGAACGCGTTGGCGTCGGGTGCTGCTGTGTTTGGTAATTTCTGTTTGTAGGTTCATCATTGCAAGAATCCAGACGTGAAAACANACAGGTGGATTATGCAAAGGAAATTTGGGATGCCACGACATTGATGGAATTGAAGACAAACAAAGAAAGGGCAGTGGCGGTGTTGCGTGTTCGAAAGCAAAGGTAGGTGGAAGAAATCAAGAGAGTAGAAATGCTTCTAGAGAAGGTTAATCAATTTAGCACATTCTTCTAATTCTTCAGTAATGATCTCTACAATGGTTCACTTAACTGCAGACTTTTTGCTCGATCTCGTCAATGAAAATNGTTGTAGAGATCATTACTGAAGAATTCGAAGAATGTGCTAAATTGATTAACCTTCTCTAGAAGCATTTCTACTCTCTTGATTTCTTCCACCTACCTTTGCTTTCGAACACGCAACACCACCACTACCCTTTTTTTGTTTGTCTTCAATTCCATCAATGCCGTGGCATCCCAAATTTCCTTTGCATGATCCACCTGCGGTTTCCACGTCGTCCCATTTCATTTTCCAATGATGTAGTAGTTAGCAATTAGGGATAACCACCTTTCTTCTTTAATCACAATGACAATAAAATTTTTTTTAAAAGAAATATCGAATGTATATGATCAACAATAGTGCTGAACTTGATACTCGTATATGCTTTCTGTTGCCAAGCATACAACGGAGCATTCACACGCATCACATATTCATTCTATAACTACGATTTCATAATCTGTCATATTCTAACATTTGGCTTCCTCTGCATAACTATCCAAGTTGGGCATCCACTTTTTTGGCCTTTGCTAGACTCTTGCTTGGCTTTATCTGGGCATTTAAGCAATTTTGAATGCAACTTCCTTTAACCACTTTTCAGTTTCGCTTAGCAAATTTTGAAAGAAATTCTTTTCTTCCTCTGAAGTGACTTTCTTAGCCTCCAGTAATTTATCCAGTTGGTTTTTTAACAAAACCTTTTCTTTCCATAAAATATCTTCCATTTTTTGGTTCTTGTGCTTCCTCAATCATCTCTGCAATTTGAGAATTCATAAGACCACCATACTAAGTAGTGACTCGGAGGGTTTCTTTATTGCATATTTACTACCATTTTATGGCAGGTAGGGTCGCAATGGATTCCGGCAATAGAAGATTGTACGTGGATTGTAACAGGGCTGATGTGCTCTTGTTAGTGGCTTCCTGCGATTCTGGAATGTTGGATCTCGGTGATTTTGTGCAGCCCAATCCTGCATTTTGCAAGTTTGCGTAGTGGAATCTACACTATGACACATTGCAGGATGCCACACTCTTCATGACCTAGGTACAGTAATCTAATAGTAATGTAAATGGAAGTTTCTGGGCTTTGTTTCAGTTCATTTCTTGTGCAGCTACGCATGTGATATCCTAAATTCCTGACGAAGGCTACTGCTGAATTATTTGTTACAGATAGTTCATGAAATTGAGATGCGCTGGATGTCGGCTGCAAATTCATAGAACTTGAAATGAACTGTGAATTGGATCAAATCTCTGCCATTGTTTCCAATGTGGTCTGCAAATTTTCTGTGGTTGGTTGGAATAGAAGAAAACTTAGTGGTAATCTAGAGTCACCACCAAAGTTGTGGAAGTTCACAAAGTCGTAGATTCTGGACTTGGAAAGAAGTCATTTCAGTGGCAAAATACCAGCAATTGACTTTACAAGTTTACATCACATGGAACTTCTATTTTTACTTCAATTTCTTATATTTTCTCATTTGCATCTTCAATGCAATTTTCATCTCTTTTTCCTTTGAAGGTTGTGATTGCCTCCTTTGGATTTTGAAAATCCAGTTTTCTTCCTTTTACTCTTGAAATTTGAATTCTATACCTTTACTCTTGAATGAATTCCAAACGCTAATGATATTTTTTTTAAAAAAATCCCACATTTACTTCCCTATTTTAATGTTACGTTTTTAACTGATCAAACAAAATTACAAATTATGCCGTGTGTCATTTTATCCTTCTTCGCAACTTTTGGAAACTCCTTCAAGTTGTTATTCATACCTCTTGGTTTTGAAATGTCTTTTTCACAGTATCACATAACATTATTGTGCTCTAAAAATCTGAGTCATAACTATCCATAGTTAAAAGAAATAAATGTCATCAAAGATTTTTGGACTTTCTAGAAAACTCTTCATCTTGTTATGATATTCCAAGGATACCACGCTACACTCTGATACAATTGTGCTATTTCTCTTAAGAAGTTTGAAAAGCGATTTTTTTTCTTGCAAATTTTATCATGCCAACCTGTTCCATGAAATGGCCAAAATGTGCCAACAATTGTACACGATCACTGTAAAGGTATTAACAGTTTGTCTCTTATAAACTATTAACATTTTAAGTCATACACATTATCAAACAAAACCATGTCTTCTTCACATAGTGCCAATAATGCATGATATGATGAAAACACTACTAGGAGAAATGATTGGATCTTTTCTAAGGAAAAATGGAGTAAAGAACCACAACCAAGGATTTCCTATGCTCATTTAGATTCTTATTACACTCAAAGACTATATTTAACTAATGCAAGTAATCCTAGAGAAGATGGAGTAAGTCCTAGAACAAGGAGAACCTCAAGGCCTAGGACCTCCTAGAAGAGAGAAATCAATGGACCATAGGGGGAGATATAGAACAAAGAATTAGGTAGAAATACTTATTGAAGAAAAGGAAAAATAGTTATAGTAGAAGAGGCTATAGACTTAACCATAGAAGATGATGATGGATGTGACATCTACCAATATGTCCATCTAAAGGACTATTACTCATTTATGTTATATCTATAAGATTTTGAGGCTTTTTCTTTGAATCCCAAGTTCATAAAAAAGAAAATGCCTAGGAAATTACCTTACTCACAAGGTAATTATAGATTGTCCTACAACCAACTGTACTATTCTTGTGGGACTTCTTATCAACCTCAAAACTATTATTACTTAGAGTGGAAAAACCCATAGTCATGGGGGATGCTATCAACAAACCAGCAAACCTTTATTGCCAATTGGATTGTTATGACTACTATGTTCAACAAACTATTTTTCCAAATGGTTCTACTTACATTACCTTGAATCACTACTATTACTTTCTCAAATGTCTTCAACCCATAGTATCTCTTGTGGGATCATCATCTCAAACCTCTTATCCTCCATGAGATCCTCAATATTCTCATACTTCCCTCCATCATATGTCACCACTAACAACATAGGAAGGATTGGCATCACAACATGAATAGAAGAATGTCACTTATGCTATGAACATACACATAAATTATAATGCTAGTAGACCTCAAACATAATCTGAAAAACATCCTTTCTTTATGAAAGTTCCCACACATGATCACAAAACGCATAGACCTATTAGCTCATGAAAACTAGCACAAGGCTAGCCAGGTGCAACACCCTTCCTCACCAAAATAATGTCTTCCAATCCTATGCAGGGGCCAACATCCATTACCACTCTAGTGCAAAACATAATAAATGAACCTATCATTTTGGAGAGACAAGAAATTCCATGCATTACTATTGATAAAGAAGGGTGTAGTTGTGGATCGACCTTCCAGAATGTCAACATAGTCATTACACCAGTCCACAAAAAATGTGAAAAACAAGTGTATGCATAAGAGAGAGCAAGGGCTATTAAACCAAAATACACCCAATGTCCAATAACTGAGAACTTCCAATTGTCCAAAATGTGCATGGAATAATCTGAACCACTTATTAATTTCCATTCTAAGAAAATGATCCCAAATAAGAACTTACAAATGGAGATATTAAACCACAATCATATACCAACAGAAAGAGAAACTAAGGAATTAGATGATAAAAACTCTATTACCATCACAATTATATGGGATGATAATAGAAAAACTAAATCACTAATGATGATAAGTATGAAGTCTCAAGTGTATAATCCAGGCGAACTAGGGTGCATTTTTCGAACACTTGCTAATCAGTTTAGTCATGGGGGAGATGCCTTATCTTGATTTAGGAATTAATAAGTTTTTTTTTCAGTTTTTTTCTTGAAATTATTTTTAATTTATAATTTCTTGATATACCTTTTCACATATCTTAATAAAATTTCCCATTCTTTTATACTTTTTAATTTTTTATAATTTCTTAATTCTTTAACATTTTTCTATTCTTTGATGAATTTTCATTCTTTTAATATTTTTCATTCTTTTCATCTTTTTGTTACTCTATTTTTATTTTCTTTGTGCATATTTTTAATTGTTAAGAAAACATACTAAGAATAAGGCAAGATGTAGTCCAATAAGGTAAAGATTTCTCTATGTTATCAAGTCATAAGGGATTGATTATTTGTATAGTGAGACCACAACATTCATCCATCCATTTCATTAATAAGAGGTTCTTACCATGGTAATAATGATATACTTCCCATCATAAAACTAAGAATAAACTTATGATCATTATGCTTGGATAGAAAAGTGAAGAACCAAGTGGGAATATAAAGGGTGTGATATCAAGGGGATTTGTGGACTCTCTTGGATTACTATTGTGAGGTATATCCTATTGCTTAAGTTGTATTATATCCTAGGAGATCTAATGAAAAATGGAAGTAAAAGTATAATATGCGTTGCCTTACCATATCACTAGAAAGACATGTTATTCATGCCTTAAGGTAGTTTGGTAAGGTTGACATAGTTAAAAATAGAATAAATGCATAAGAATAAATTTTTGGGGGTCCTACTAGAAAGACATGTTACCCATGCTTGAAGGTAGGCAGCTTCTCGAGAATCTAAAAAAATAAAATGTGTAATGAATAAACTCCTCCCTTGGACAATATGCCAAGTGGTAATACTCTTTGCAATAGTGGTAGTCTTATGATTGTAAATCCAAAAGATAAAATAATGTGATGTCACTAGAAAGTGGTTTGGACTTGGTTAGGGTTAATGATTACTTTAACCATTAAGAACACATAAGGATTCATTATGTCTATGGTAAGATATCTCATGTCCCAAGTTCAAAAATCCTTTCTCTTGTTCATCTCACCTCATTGTATATTTAATAATAAATTTTTGTTTTGTATAATATAGCATTATTTTCCTAATCTGGAAATACTAGAATGCATGTTTTGCTAGACAAGTATGTCTTACATTCAACTCCTTGAGTTCCTAACTTTGGGCATGGTTATACAAGGGAACGAAGGATTGGAGCCTACTTTGGGGAGGACCCACTTGTATAACTCTTGTATTTCATACTTGCCAAGCAATTCCACACCATCTTGAGCCTTTCATGATCATCCAAAATCTAATAAATACTCCTGGTAATCTCTAATACTTTGTCCATACATCAGAATTCTGTTACCCATCTCTTATTCATACAATAAACTTTCATTGCCTAAGATTCCTTCTTTAGGAACTTTGAATGTCAAGTTATTAGAAAATATGCATCATTAATGGCCATTACCCTCTAGATAAGCTTTAAATCTTCCAAATATTCCATTTGACTCATTATTTTGAAGAAAAATTAGTGAAAAAGTTGAACTTTTTAATGGTGATGTCATAGTTATGATGTTGTAGGTACCTACAATGTTGTATCTATGATGTTGCACATATAAAAATAGTATATATAAACACAAGAGTTCATGAAATTTTTCACTTTCTCATTTTGCAACAAGATAGTTTTTGTAGTTTTTTTTAGAACTCCTACACATTAGCTTCCAAAGGTAATAACTTTGCCCTCATAGCTCTGATTTCCAAAATTCTTAAATCTTGTTGATCCTGGAGCACTCAACTTAGTCGTGGGGGGATGCATTGCATGATATAAGCAAAAATTTGAAAATTTGAGTAAAAAATTCTTAATGCCAAAAGATACTATAAAGGGTAAGTATAAATAAATAATAAGAATCTTAAAGTTAATTAATCAAACTAAGGCTAGAAAGATTTAGATAATACTCCTAATAGACCATATTAGCTATTTAAGGCCATAATAAGAAAGAAAAATGATAGAAGGCCATAAGTAACTAAAAGATATAATACCTAAGGGGTTCCTTTTTTGCAAATTTTTCTAGCTCTGTAATCATAATATGATAAGAAATTAATCTAACTAGGGATATGAGTAAGGTAAATAACTATTAAGAATTAGTGTAAACATTCTAATAATTTCATATCCTTGTTGATTTCAGATGGCCCCAAAGAGATCACCAAAAGGAGGACCTTCATAACATAGAAGCTATAAAGATGCAACTTTAGGCATCTCTATTATGGCCCATACTAACCAACAATGGAGAATGGAACTTAGGAGAAATGTAAGAATTTTGGCAAAATAAAGAGGCCAAAGAAAAAATTAAAATCAAAAGAGTCTCTATGCCATACTTAGTAGAGAGGACATATGGAAAAACCAGATAAGGATAGAAGAGGAGAAACTTTCCAGAAGCTTGATGATAAAGGGAAGAAGCCAATGGAAGAACCACCACTACTTGAAATATGAACTCCATTGAGCCACTTCAATTTTTTTTCATGTAAATAGTATAATGTAAATATACCTTTGAATTTTGTAAGGGACTCTATCCTCATTTTGTTTTAACTTGAGGATGAGTTTCCAATTAGTTGTGGGGGCATGATAAAGTCAAATATTCCTAACCAATGATATCACAACTATGAAATTGTCTCTACAATGTCATAGATTCAATATTGTAGCACATGGTATGTCATTGTAGATATGATATTGCAAGATGTGTGTAGCATATAAATACAACACTTGGGTGTATGAATCTGCATAAGTTTCATTCCATCTTTAGGTAGATTCTTGTAGTTTTGTTTCATAGTTTTAGCAATAGAGAGTGAATGCCCACAGTGTGTTGTTGAGTAGATATATAGAATCTTTATTTGAGTGAAGTGTACTTGGTCATAGTTCATGTTCAAAAATAAAGATCAAGATTACTTTTTATCATTGTAGCATTCACTTAGTTTTACTTTTTTACTTAGCATAGTTTTTATTGTTTTCTTACTTTAATCATTTACATTTCCAAGTATTTTAGTTTACTTGTTCATTAGTAAAGTAGAATAAGTATGATTAGTTTTGAGCATTTAAGTGTAATCATTTAGTAATACTAATAGTGTTATATCTTGGTTTGTCTAGTAGCATAATTCTTGGTAACCCAATAATTGTTACATGAGTGTAAGACATGTACAGTAAGCTAGGACCAAATGGTGATTGCTATAGGCTAGAGTAGATTTACATTACCTTGATTACTTAGACTTAGGACTAAATTTCATTCCCAATTTTGTTTATTGCTAGGAGTAACTAGGACCTAGCAACATCAATTATCATATGCCTACTTTGGACTAAATCATACATGACAAATCTACCACTAGTCTAAGTGTGAAGATAACGTCCTACAATCAATGCTTAATAATCTAGATGCCAAAACTAGTTTCATCTATAGAATTTGACCAGATTATGCATAAATTCTTGTGATTCATATGTTTGAGTGTAGGAGTACCCACCACTCATTAGCACTTAACCTTCCAAATGTTTGAACCAGCATAGCTCAAATCTCTACAACATCTCACATAGAGGAAACGAAGTTATGATTGTAGAGGGCCTATGGGACAAGTGAAAAGAAATATAGTGGATTGTCCATAGATAAGAAAATCTACTTCAAGATTGAAACCTACCATATCTTTCCTACAAAAATATTAAACAAAATTTCACCTATTCTACTAGAGGAAGTGTCATCCTCATGGGGAAGTTCTAGGATAATATGGCTCATTTACTATTTTTGGAAATCTAGAGGAGATTTGAGGAGAAGAAGGTAGGGAAACTCATCTTATCATTTCCTTATCTTACTAGAAGACTATGCTAATAAGTAGAAATTATAGGTTATATAAATGATGTTATCCATAAAGTGTAGAATGCTTCATATGCCAGAAATTTAAAACCAATGCCTCCAAAGAAAGATTAACTGGAGATGCTAGTAGGCATTAAGGGAGAAGCTAGATCTACATGTTTTGGAAACATCCCTACCTTGAGACAATAGCAAGCAAGACCTAGTAGATGAACTCCAACTAATGATAGACCAAGATGAAGCACTCCACTAGCATAACAAGACTACAAATCATTGATGAGCCATTTGTAACAAATAGTCAAAACAATAAGCTAGGAAAGCAAAGAGATCTCTAACATGTATTGAATGAGAGATAATCCAAATAGACCTATTGTATCAACAAGAAACACTAATGATCATATCTCATTATAATGAGAAGAAGATGAAGATTGGGCACAACAAATATTTTGGAATGTTGCATCCTTCCAGGTAATGCTAGAGACAAATGAAGGAGTCATCGTGATGGTTATGAAACACTAGAATGTAATAGGATCTATAGAAGTAATAACAGATCATATGAAAAAATATTTTAACATTTTTGTTATGCCATTAGCTTATATGATAGGAGCAAGAGATGCCGAAATCATAGTTGGAACATCCATGATCCCAGAGGAGCATAAAGACAGTTTGGATTGACTACTACAAACTAGGTAAGTTATGCAAAATATTTCTAATATCCGAAGTGATATTATTGTAGTGTAGTTAGAACTAATTTCCATTAAGGGTAAGTTGATAATGGTAAAAACTAGAGTAGAGCATGAGAAAAATGAGGTGCAATGGTTACAAGTAGAATTGGATATATTAAGGGTAGAAAGGAAAGATCCTACATGATATATTATGCTAGAGTAGCTAGAATAATTTAGAATCAAATAGATGGGCCAACTTATGGTTAAATATGCATAGATGGAGATGAAAAAAAAAGGCAACATGAAATGTGTTAGTGGAAAAAGCACAAACCTATGCCCATACCAAAGTCTTAATTGCCTTGAAAGAAGAAAATAAGAAAATTGTTGTAGAAAATATAAGTTTGATTGAAATTGAGAAGCAAAAGAATATGATGGAAGAAAGAATCCATCAATTATGAGAGAAGTTTGCTAGAGTCAACCTTGACATGACAAAATTGGCCTAATAAAATAGAACCCTATCAATGGAGAAAGTTTGTGTAGCATGATAGAAGTTAGCCATTAAGATTAATGTATGATAAAAAAGGCCAAGAAACATGAATGGCTAAAGGGGCACCTTAGGGATCAAGTGTTCATGTATAAGTAAATTAATGAAAAAGATATCTAGCTGGCTAAAGCTAAGATCAACTCCATCACAACACAAACACCTAAGTGGAAATCTATCTTGGATAGTCTTGCCCATGTGCACCAAGTTGAGATTAAGAAAAATGACCTATAGATAGAGGACCTCACAAAATACATGGGATTAGCATATCAAAGATATGCTAATCTAGCCATGTTAAACATAGGTAGGCCTAGAATAGAACTAGAGTAGCAAGTGGTTGTAGTATATGCACTATACAAGAAATACTTTGCAGATTGAAAGGATGCGAAACAAAAGCTTCACATTGTAAACTATGAGCTTCAAGTGGTCAAAGCTAGCTACCAAGATGAAAAAGATGTAGTAAGAAATTTGGCTAGGAGAATAATGGACTACTAGGAATTATGAAAGATAGCCAAAGTGTTTGAAGAAAAAAGAAGGTAGTTCATGACTTGCTATGTAAAAGCCAATAAAATGTTTGCATAGTTGCCATGTCCATGGGAAATATTGATTTTAAGAAACATTGTTAAATTCACTGAGATAATACATGACCCAAGATTTGAAGAGGAGAAGCTTCAAACATTGTTTACTAGGTACTAATTTTAGAAGACCAATCATATAAGGAAGAAGCCAATGGAGGAGCCACCATTGCATGGAACCTGAAGACTACATTGAACTTATTTGTCATGTCTTATATTGTTTTGATTTTTTTTCATATGTGTTAATCATGTGATGCATGATAATTTTGTAAATACCACTCAAACCACAATGCAACATTTATAGAAGAGTTAGTCATGTATATAAGTCATCATGTTAAAGTTTGTATATGACCCCACAATTTTGTAAGAAACTTTATCCCTCTTTTGTTTTAACTTAAGGATAAGTTTTCAATCAATTGTGAAACATTTTTGATAAGGACTATGATACTGTATTTATGATATCATAGTCATGCATACATCATCATAGATGCAATGTAATGGGTCATGGTCATGCCTATAACTATCAACTTATTGTTGCATCAAAATGTATAACTTTCGCCAATACTTAGCCAAATTCTTGTAGTTTGTTTCCATAACTTAGAGTTAGAGTTAGAGTGAATGCCCACAATGTGGTGATTAACAGTTGTATAGAGTATTTATTTAAGTGGATTATTCCTGAATATAATTTATGAATGACAATAGGGATCAAGATTATTTCTCACCATTGTAGCATCTTACTTAGTTTAATTTTACTTCGTAGCATGTTTACTTTGATTAAGTCTTTTAAAATTTCTAACTACTTTACTTTTCCAACATCCTTTAGTAAGGTGGTATAAGTATGACTAGTTTCGAGCAAAACATGTAATTTTTTGATAACTAAGTAGTGGCATCAGTCAATTTGTTTAGTAGTGAATTCCCTTGGTAATCTTAGTAACAACTATACTAGCCTAGGATGTGTATAACAAGCTAGGAATGGATACTTATCACCATAGGCTAGATTAGATTTATATTTAGGTCACACTTAGTGATGAGTCGCCATTTTAGTTGACTACGATATTGTGTATGTGATATCGTAGCCTATCTCTTCATCTATAAATAAGAGGTAGACAAATCCAATAGGTAGTTTGAAAGTTAGTAGTTAGAATTGCTAGATTAAAGTTTCCTTTTACTTCAATTTCTCTCTCAACCCTTTCCTCCCAGTGTATGCCTGCAGTGTGGTGATTGTAATTGTACGACATCCTTATTCAGGTGTGATGTACTTGGACACGTACATGACCAGAAATAAAGATGGAGATTACTTCATCATTGCAACATTCACTTAGTTTAATTATTCATTTAATTGTTATTTAATGCTTTCTTAGTTAATATCTCTTCACACTAAACTCCTATTAAATGCGAAATGAGTATGACTTGATTATGAGCATTTAAGTGTGACTACTTGGTAACCCAGTAGCGTACCTAGGATCTACGCTTGGTAATCCTAGTGGTAGTCATGCATGAGGTCTAAGATGTGTATGGATGATTGAGAAATGGATGCTCATCGCACTTAGGCTAGCTTAGATTCTCTCTCACCCTCTCTCCCTTAGCTTAGCTAATATCATTTTCCATTACACCTAGGAGTAGCATTAGTATAGGAACACATCATACACCTCATTCTGGACTAAACCATATGTGACAAAGTTAACACTAGTCTAGATGAGAAGACAGTGAACTGCGACCTCATAATAACTATCTAGGTACCACAACTAGTCCATCTGTGAAGTTTGACCAGATCGTGCGTGAAATGCTCGTATTCGTATGGTTGAGTGTAGGGGTACCTCACCACTCATCATTGGCACTGTTGTCGGGGACAATGCTAGTTATCTAGATTAGTTATATCATACAAGGTCGTTATATAGGAATTAACAATATATCTTTTAGGAAAAAATTAATTATAAAAATTCACATATAAAGTCACACACAATTTCATAATCATGCCTCTCCTACAAGACTATAATAATGCCACATCTAGTGAGGAAGTTCATTGGAGAACCAACAAACTATATGACAATGAAGATTGGAGTACAAAACTTGAGGTGGGGGTTTCTTGTAAACATAAATGAAGGCAACATCGTCCCAACACAAAGAAGCATAACTTACTTGATGATGATGAATGCCTATTGGCCACTACAAGCTTAACACAAATACAAGAGGCTGTTCGAATCTCCCGTAAGCATCCTAAAGAGATCCACCTACCCAGGCTTGATTTAAACAACTTTCCCAATTTCTTAGGAGGCTATGACTTAGATTCGCAACAACATTTACTAGCCTTCTATGAGGCCTACACATGGAACAACATTAATAATGGTTGGAAAAAACTTAAGCTCTTTCCTATGACACTCGTTGGCCAAGAAAAAGTATGGTATAGATCATTAAAACCAAATTCAATATGACGTTGGCCAACAATGGTAGAACTCTTTAATGAAAGATATCAAATCTACGCAAGAGTGTTATCCTTGGGGAAAAAAATCCAAGAGTGGAAACAAGCACAACATGAACCCTTGGACATGGCCTTAGAAAGATATTATGCACTGTTAAACAATTGCCCAGGCCATGAGTTCTCTAAGGAAAGGCTAATATACCATATCATTGATGGGATTCGTGATGCAACAAGAGAAACCCTAGGGATGTATGCCCAAGGTTAACTATATGAACTATGAACCCATCAAGTCCAAGAGCTTATTAAGTGGGTAGCAAAAGAAGAAGGAGGAATGGCTAGATGGGAGAGTGTTGANTAGGTTGACTTCTCCTTTTTGTGATTATGGACCTTTGTTAAGTTGAGATTCTNCTATCTCAAGGAGGAAAAATCATCTTTTCCAACACAACAATCACTAGAAGAAGTTGAGGCAAGGATCAATAAGATTTTGGAATGGATACATAAAAAGTGTGGAGAATTTATTGATATTATTGGAGGTAGAGTTTTGACAACTCGAGAAGCAGGACAAAATATCATTAGACATTCGAAAAGAAGGAATGAAGAAAATAAGAGCTCAACTGCCGATCATACATACGAATGCAACATCTACCTGTACAATCACCCCAAGGGTCAATGCCAAATCTTGTTACATTTATATGAGCATTGGGGAAGCACGTTGCACCCAGAGTTCATATAGAGATTTCGTGTTCGACCATAGTGGCAACAATCCCAGTCATGGGGGAAACCATTCTGAAACTGGAGACACCCTTCGTATCATCTGAATCCAAATTCTTATCTAGTCTAACATCCTATTTCTCCAACTAGGTCAACATACTCTATCTCCTCAATACTATCAGCCCATGTCTTGAAGAAAACCACCACATTGTGTACCTTACAATTCTCGTCAATTTCAACATTCTCATCCTTTTCCTCCTTCTACATCGCCACCAACTGTTCTTGAAGTGTCTGCACCACAGCGACAACCCACGAACGTTACTTGTGCTACTATTGCCAACAGCAGTGAGATACCTCCTCAACATTGAAGACGTCCCTTCTTTAGACATGACCATAGGAAGGAACAACACAGTTCTGAGGCCACTACATTCTCCAACTTAGCACAAGTACAACACTATGGTGCATCCTTCTATTTGAACACAATGCCTCATGTCACTTCATTAGGGCCTCATGTCACTTCATGTCACTTGATCAATTAATCTGGTTGCATGCGTTAGGAACAATATGGTACCTTGCCACTGTGATGAAGTGCATTCTTGTACGAACACCTCTAAGTGTCATCTTGCAAACACAACTCCAAGAAGACAAGAAAACCATGAATGAGTGAGCAAGCTTAGACTTGGACAACCACTAATGAAACAGAGGCACTAGATGAGATTTCAAACATTGAATATGCATGGCAATCATGTTGTCAGGTTCGACTAGTGACGAGTGAGGTAGTGGCTTCGATGAAGCTTGAATGCACCCATAGGCCGAGAGGTGAGAGATGAAGTTGCCAATTTATAGTCATGATGGACTATCATGGGTTAGTTTTACATCATAACCCATTGGACGGTGCGAGTTTAGCGTCGTAGCGGACGATACACTGCTAGTTTATAGTCTTGGCGGACTGTGAAGAGGCAAACGAGTTTATAGTCTTAGCAGACTTTGGCGAATGAAACTGTGGCAGTTTAAAGTCATACTGGATGGGTCCTAGTTTGTTGTCATCACGGACATACTATGGTATCAATTTACCATCATGATTCTAGGACGTGTGCGTACCTGAGTTCATGCTCAAACGTAAAACGGTTTCAAGTACAAGTGGTTCGTTGGATGTGTAAGCTCATTCCCTTCCATGTCAGCTAGTTTAAATTCTCCATTGTCATATGCTTTGGCTACCACGTAGGGTCCTTCCCAGTTGGCTGCAAACTTGTCCGCATGTTCATGGACCATCTTAAGTATGAGGTCACCTTCTTTGATCGGGAGCTTGTGAATGTCATGTTGATGGCGTTGTCATTGTTGTTTATGATACCACTCGATCTGATCGAGCACACGTGTACGTTCCTCTTCCACTGAGTCCAAGTCAACAACACACAAGTCATTGTTTTGATCCTCATCGAGGAGTCTAGAGAGTGTGATCCTTAAGGACGGTACCTACAACTCCAAAGGTAAAATAGCTTCTGAACCATAAACAAGACTATATGGCATTTTACTTGTGGAAGTTTGATGCGTAGTGCAATAAGCCCATAGTGCGTATACTAACTGTTTGTGCCATCTTTTCTTGCTCTGAGTAAGAATCTTTTTGAGCACTATGATGATGATCTTATTTGTAGCTTCGGCTTGTCCATTGCTCTGAGGGTAGTAAGGGGATGAAAATGAATGTTTGATCCCTAGGCTCTCACTGAAAGTCCTAGTTTCGACACTGCTGAACTATGGCCCATTATTAGTGAGGGTGGTCATCGGAATGCCAAAACAGGTCATGATGTTTTCTAGAATGAAGTTGCATATGTGTTTGGATGTGGTCTTCCTAAGGGGAATAGCTTCTACCCATTTCATGAAATACTCTGTCGCTATTATGATAAAGCTATGTCCTATAGAAGATGGGGGAGTTATCGGTCTGATAATGTCTAACCCCCACTTCTGGAAAGGCCAGGTGATTTGCACTGTATGTAGCTCATTTGGTGGAACATGTATCAAATTGCTATGTTTTTGATAGATACTGCATGTTTTGACCTTGGAGAAAAAATTGTATTCCATGTGTGGCCAATAATAGCCCAAACGTCTTATTTTTGTTGCCATTGCTTTGGGTGCTATGTGCCCTTCGCATAGTCCGTCATGTACTTGCTCGACGATGGTTTGGCCATCAGTGCTACTAATGCATGTTAACAAGATGCCTTCATAGGATCGATGACACAACATGTCACCTACCAATGCATACTGTCGAGAACGTTTTTGTACTGCATCCTTTTGTGCATTCGTTAGATGTTGAGGTGGTTCACCGTGTAAAAGGTACTTCTTTATGTCATCGTACCATTCTACGGCCTGCATTGTACTAATGGATGCAATCGGTAATTCATTGGGAGTATCAGTTATGGGTTTAGTACAACTGATTATAGAACTGGGCAATATGTGGAACATGTTTGGCGATATATTTAGAGCTAACATGGTAAGTGCATATGCAATGGTGTTATCATTTCTGGAAACATGTTGCACATCTATATTTTCAAATCGCTTCAATAAGAGCTTAGTCAAATCATAGTATTGTTGTAAGTGTTGCACTTTGCACGCGTAAATGTCTGTGACTTGATTTAGAACTAATTGTGAGTCACTGTTGACTACCATTCGTGTGATGTCTAAAGCTAGTGCTACCATGAAACCTCTAAGAAGACCTTTGTACTCTACTATGTTGTTGGTACAGTGAAAGTCGAAACAATAAGCAAAGGTTCAGATCTCCCCGGAGGGATAGGTGATGACGGTGGTAGCACTTCCCCCACGAGAGGTGGATGCTCCATCAAAGTTCAAAATGGCATCGTAGTCATCGGGTACTATGTCTATTGCACTCACATTTTCATCAAGGAACTCTGGCTCTATCATTTCCTGATCGTGCATTGGTGATGTAGTCACTCGATTTGCTATGGCTTGACCCTTAACTGATGATTGCGCTATGTAGTGTAGGTCAAACTTAGCTATCATGGATTTCCAATGAGCTATGCTACTTGACTTGTAAATGTTTCTTGTGATGGCTCTGAGCACATTATCCTTGCAGATTATATTGACTTGGTTATGGAAGAGATAATGTCGCCATTTCTTTAAGCAAAAGGTAAGAGCTAAACATGACCTCTCCACCTCATTATACTTCTTCTCATGGGCTACTAATGCATGGCTTAAGTAATAGACAGGAACTTCGGTTCCATCATCTTTTTTCTGGCAAAGCATTGACACGATTGATGAGTCTAATGCTGCAAGGTAGATATAGAATGGTCTATTGTTCTATGGAGGATAAACTGTTGGTAGCTGAGCCAGTGCTATCTTAATGTTGTCAAAGGCTTCTTGGCACTGCTGAGTCCATTCAAAATGGATGTTCTTATGCAATAGATGCTGCATAGGACTCAACTTATCTGTCAGTTTCTCTATGAATCATCTAATGAATTGTAATCTACCTTGTAGACCACGAAGTTTGGTAAGGTTGCTATGTGGTTTTAAGTTTGTTATGGCCTTAACCTTATCGGGGTCTACTCGTATCCCTGTTTTGGAGGCTATGAATCCAAGCATTTTGCCTATTTTGACTCCAAAGACATATTTCTTTGGGTTAAGTCTCAGCTCATATTTTAAATAACGTTTTAGTACCAAGTCAAGATCTTGTACGTGTTGTTCTGATGTCTTTGATTTAACAATGATATCATCCACATAGTCATTGAGCGAGTTGAAGATATAATCACTAAAGATAAATGTCATCACTCTTTGGTATGTAGCATCGGCATTCTTGAGACCGAATGACATCATCATGTAGCAAAAAGTACCCCATGGTGTCATGAAGGTCGTCCTAAGTTGATGTTTAGGGTTAATCTGAATATGGTTATATCCTGAAAAGTCATCCATAAAAGATAATAAGGCATGTCTAGCGGTCGAGTTAACCAGTTGATCAATGCTAGGTAGGGGGAAATCATCTTTTATGGTTGCAATGTTGAGGTCCCGAAAGTCAATGCATAGGCGAATGCTTTCGTTCTTCTTTGAGACAATGACCATGTTGGATACCCAGTCAGCATAGTCAACAACCTGAATGAAACCAGCCTGATAAAGTTTGGTGATTTCATTGCGGACTGCCAACGCTACCTCAGGCTTAACCTTACGTGCTTTTTTTTTCACTGATCTTAATTTTGGATCGAGTATAATGTTGTGTTGGACTATTCAAGGGTCTAGCCCAGGCATGTCAATGTAATACCAAGTGAATTCTTTTATGTTTTCTTTAAGCACTTGTGCTATGTCATTGTCTAGTTTTGGACCTAGCAATGTACTTAGTTTTAGGATTTTAACTTCATCATCTGACATAGTAATGGTAACTTCAGCCAAGGGGTCTTTCGTGATGCTATCAGTTTCTAGGTCTAGAGTCCTGGTCATTGTTTCAAAACAATCTAGCATTTGTTGAGTTGATGCCACAAAAGTGTCGTTTGTTGTTGAGCCTAAATCAATAGACTCCATGATGATTTCTCGTGTGATCGTTCCGTGCGGTACATTGATAGACAGTGGTAAGAATAGTTGCTTGCTATCCATGATGTTTGCTCCTGCCAATAAATAGTGAGCAGTGTTAATCAGGTGGTTGGTTATTTTTGGATGTAAGTAATTTATGCGTTTATGCATCTATACTAGACTAAGGTGTGTGATGGTAATTTATTGTCGTACCTGGTCGCATGGTAGTTTAGGGCCTTACCAGGCTGATGGTGGCAGTTTAGGGCCTTACCAGGTCGATTATAGTAGTTTAAGTCCTTACTGGGCTGATAACTGTTTGTTTATGATGTCTGGTTGATTGTATGATTTGTAGTTGTTATTGAGTGTGAGGCTACTAGATGAGGAGTTTACGCTAAAATGTTTAGCGTGGGCAATAGGAGTTGCTTTGCAAGAGAATATTGCATGTGGGTATTGTTCATCCTAGTATATCATTGTTTTTACTTTTGTTTTGTTCATTAACTTTGCTTCTACTTTGTTCATATGTATTTACACGTACTTTGTATTTTGGTTAGTTTTTATATTAATTGAATAAAATATTTCAAGGTGCCATTATCATATTTAACACGAAGTGTATAAATAGGAGTTAGCGTGAACCGCAAGGTAGCCAGCGACCAAGTTCGAGCATGAACATCCTAGCATGAACCCCCAAAGCTCAAGCGTGAACCTATTTTACAGCGTATACTGGGGTGAATATTAGGCAACATAGGTAGGGGTAGGCGCAGGTACGGCACAACAGTGGTAACAAGGATGATATAGATCGGGGTGTGACGAGTCGGGTGGAAGGATTCATCGAGACCTTCAGCGTGAATGTGCAATGTGAATGTGCAGCGTGATCATGAGGCTAAGGGTTCAAACCCCAGCATGCAAGGTTGAAGCCCCAGTGTGAACCTAGTTCACTATATTCTTTCTTTATGATGTCCATTACTAAGACAATTCCTTTGGCTTTCGTTGTACCCCTGTTTTGTTTTTCATTATTTCCTGTTCTGTTAATTGGGTCTTGTTGTCCTAATTCTTGCTTGTTTGTTTAGGATTTATTAGTGTTCTAAGTTTCGTGAGGTTCAGGGTTCAATGTGAATTTAGCATGCAGGGTCGAAACCCCAGCGTGCAAGATGCAGCGTAGTGTGCAGGGTCAAAACCCCAGCATGCGAGACATAGCGTGAACACAAGGTTCAGCGTGCACGCAGTGATGGGCAAGGGTAAGCAAGTAGAAGGCCAGGGGAGGAAGGAGCCTAGTTTGACCTTCATCAAAGAGAGTGAAGCGATGGTCTAGTGTCTGCCTAGACCCAAGTTTCCATCATGGTCTAGATCAACATGCAGGTAGGCTCTGATCCTTCGTCAAAATTTGTGTTTTCGCCTACTATTCCTGTCAGTTTGCCCCATTGTATAGCTTAACGGTTTTTGTAGCATAAAGGTTGTTGTGGCGTAAATGTTTTCATAGCATGCAGGACATGATCGGCATGTGGGGTTTGTGCATCCATGTTGCAGCATGCAGGGCCTACACGTTGGGGTTTGTAGCGTGCAAGGCCTACACGCTGGGTGTGAAGAGAATAGTAGTTTCTTTCTAAGTGTTGGCCGCTAGGGTGAAACTTTATTTTATTATTTTGTTTTCTTGTATAGCTGATTTTCCATGGTTTCTGAACACTTGTAGGAATTCCAAGCCTTTCCTCCTAGTGGTGGAGCTTCATCTGGTTTTGGCATTGTTTGGGCCCATTGATTCTGACGAACCTGCTATTGATATGATCGTTGATCAAAATGGGGTATGGTTTAGAACGGATGTTAGTGAGTTTCTTCCCTTCATGCTAGAAATATTTAGCATGGTAATATGGTCCCATTTAAGTGAACAGTTAGCATGGAGCATGCTTGAGACCATGTTACCAAGATCTTCGAATGGGGTAGTAGCTTTTATGGAGGATATTGATGAAGGAGTGCTTACAATTGAGGACGGTCCGTCTGGAGGGCCCAGATCTACCCATCCTTTGTTGCATGTATGGGACTCACTGTCAAATGGCCTTCACCACGTCAATAACAGTCTATTCCTAGCTACTCGTGCGCATACCTTGTTCCAGAACCCTCCTAGAACGGTGTACCGGGTAGGAAGATAGGGTTGTTCAATTCACCATTTTTACCTTGTTGCTTAGTAGTGGTTTATATTTTGATCACCGTCTCTTTACATGACTCAGTTCGATAAAGAAGGAGTGTGCATAGGTGATGATGGACTTGCTTTGGCTCATACCACCTTAGAGGCTTTCATGGCGGGCCCCACTCTCCGTGGAGCCGTGTTGGCCCAGACTAAGGGTGAAATCATCTATTTTCACAAACGCTACTCTAGGGCCTTTGCACAATGTGAGGCTCGAGGGTGGCTGCATGGGGATTGGTCTCATAATAAGCCAGTTTTTCCACGCGATGCCGATTTGGCTTCTAGCGATCTAAATCTATCGACTGACGGTAAGTAATGGTATTTTTGACACCTCAGTTTGTTTATTCTACTACATCATTGGTCATATTGACTCCCTGGGGTTATCTTATGCATACAGTGGATGTCCCCACTGGTGGAGGCACTATCACAACCAGGTAGATTGAGAGCACTTTGTCTATGAAATTTAGGGAAATCTATGATGCACAGTGATGGTTACGTACTAAGGCACCGCCACATATCATCAGTTGTTTGAGTGATGCGGGCCTCATAGATTTGTTTACTATCCTAAGCCCTGATGTTTCTATGACAGATATGATTGGAATCATTGATTCTTTCAACGAATCTGTTACCTACTATATCACTCGCATCAACGGTGTCAAACTGGTTTTCCATCTATCAACGGAGTTCTTCTCAGACCTCTTCGGCGTACTGACAGATGGTGTTAGAGTGGTTTTGGATAGGGTATAGAAAGAGCTCCATGTTGTGTGTGAGTTGGAGAACTGTTTGGGTGTTCTTAAAGGCTCTAAGGGATTCCCTATGCAGGGAAAATCAAAAGTAGTAGAAGTTAATGAGCTGTATCCCTTGTTTAGAGCATAGGTGTTTCCCAAGTCTCTGTCTCAAGTAAAAACTTTTGGGGTAGAACCTGTGCGTATCATGCGTACTATTCTAGAGACTAGGGTATGTTATAACTGGGCCCAATTTTTGCTTTCGGGTTTCCATGGGGAGATAGTGAGGTTACGTTCAAACATTGAGGCGCAATCCCATTTCACCTTGGCATTCTTTGCTGGTTACTTATGCGAACTGGCCAAATTTTTAGTTGTTCGTGAGGATAACAAGTACATGTTAAGGGCTCGTGACCAACTATCTCACCCATGGATTCACCACTTATTTGAGGTGGCCAAATCTCAAGATGCTCCCGAGGGGATTGACGAATTGGTTTCTATCACAATGGAGGGGTCATCTAGTCATTCAATTCATATGCATGACAGCGTAGGGTTGGAACCAGATAGTGTGCCCTATACTGTTAGAAGAGTCGATCAGGTGATCAAGGAAATGACCGGGGAAGCAAAATCGAAATTTCAGAAGCATGAATGCCCTAGAGAGGTTGCTCTAACTATAGATGAACCAAGGGTGAAACGTATACGGTTTAAGATGCCTATACACGGTAAGCTTGATTCATTGATTTTTTCTTGTTTTATTGTCATCATCGTTATTTTTACTTTATTTTCAACTCTTTATACAAAAATGATGTTGAACCTATGAATGTCATTAGAGTTGACTTCTGAAGTAAGAAGAGAGAGGTTAGCACCAATCATCAATGAAGAAGAGGTCTCAAAGAATTTAAATGAGAAGGAAGAAATGGGCAAAGACAAGATAGGAGGAATGAAAGATCGGGAGGGAGATACCACAGAAAAGGGTAACATCGATGAGATGTTTGATGGTTTCCTCGGAGGGAGGCTAGACCTTGGCAATCCTCTGAATTGGGAGGAAGATAGAGATTTAGGTATATTTGCCATATTATGTTTATTTGCCTTTTGAATTGTGCTATTCATTATTTGAAGTTTTAATTTTATGTTTTTTACTATTACTAGGTGAAAATGTTGAGACTAGGAAGGTTCCTAATGTTCGTTTAGAAGTCCCTATGATGAAGGCTCCCATAGAAACGACCACCGAAGTTAACTCGTCTCCTACGCATGAATCATTTACTTGGATCGAAATGCCAAGTAAAATGGATTTTATAACTGGTATCATTGATGAGGTAGTTGATCACATCTAGCAAGCTCATCCTGAAATAGGTACATGTATCTTAAGCGTTTCGAATCCTTCAATTTTTCACATCTGTTGCTACTCACCAATGTCTAATGTATGTTCTCCTCACATGAGTAGGGGCTAAATTGAAATGGGATTCATCTGAGGCCACTTGTATTGATAGTTTGCCTGCACTGCCTCTAGAGATTGAGCAAGTACACCAATAGAGCTATGATGAAGTGGCAGAATGCGTTGTGCAGAATGCCAAGTCTCTTTGGACCTGTAGGCACTCCATCGAGAGGCTATGGTTGTAAATTCAGGCAGGAGAAAAAGAGATTTCCAAGCTATCAGCAGAATGGGATGATCTCAAATCGTGCTATGAGTTCGCCTCGGCAAGGTTAATAGGTGATCATTCTTAGTGAACTTCCAATATTACTTATAATAGATATTGGAATTTATTGAATTGCCAAGTATCAATGACTTAGGAGCTAGCAGAGCATAAGGCACAAATAGATTTACTGAACCGCAAATGTCAGGATTGGAAGGCTTTCACTTATAAGGTGCGGAAATGGGTTCAAGATGAAAAGACCCATAAGTATCATTATAAAAAATCGTTAAAGGAGGTATCTATAGAGAAGCGTCAGCTGGAGATGTTTGTTGAGGGTTTAGGCCTGCACTCTTCATTTGATGTGTTTGCTAAGCATACTGTGGTGGAGATGGAATCGCCCAAGAGGGTAATCACCACAGCTTTTGGGGAGGTTTTTCTGGGTGATTTTCCTCTGAAATGTCCCACTTGGTCTGCGGTGGACAAAGGGAAGGCTTTGATCAACATTGATCTGGGCCTTGATGGGACTGACTGGGCAAGTGTCTCTGAAGAAGAAATCCTTCATCAGTTGGAATTCGGTCTAGGAGGATCTTCTTCGGTAAGTCGTTTAAACTTGTGAACTTTGTTTATTAAATAACTTTTGGAATTCTTCTCTTTTCTTTTTGTGTTAATTATTTTCTTTTATCTTTTCATAGGGTCAGGGTGATGAAGATGGTCAATAAGGTGGCCCTAGCAGAGCGGGGATCCATGGTGCTGGGGAGTCTGAGGGGAACACCCCTCTTGACCCTGATGCTTAGTTTTAAATTTGGTATTATCATTGCTCATGTTTTTATATGAGTCGCAAATAGAATGTTTTTCTATGGATTGTATATGAACTGATGGATGGAATCGGTTAACCATTGTAATTGTCTATTTGTATATGAATATATATATATTTTTTGTTTTCATATTCTAGTTTTTTTGTTGTTCTTTTTTTGTGTTTCATTGTTTTTGAGTGCCGACAGGAAATACTGCGGGGACATGGAGCAGAGGCTCCACTTCTCTCTTTTTCCTTTTTTTGTTTGAGTGCAAACATGAAATAAAGTATAAATGCAATTTAAACAATAGTCATGACATGGTAAACATAAAGGAAAGCATAGCTTGTATTACAAAGATGCAACCTTAGAATATAACCTAGGAATTTAAACTTTTGTGACGAATGAAAGCAAATTTGGTCTAGTTTAAGGCCATTATGGGCCATACGTATGTGTGTGTCATGGCGGACTATGACGTGACCATTTTAGTTTAAGGCCATTTTGGGCCTTTGATCAACTAGAAGAATATCGACTGATAGGGGGAGGGGGGTTTCGATGTGAACCAGTCGTTTCTGGCCATGGCTAGTTTTATGTCATTATGGACATGCAATAGTTTAATGTCATTTCAAATGGTCATAGTTTAACGTCATTGCGGACTCGTTTTAGTTTGTTAATTGTTTAGCATTTTTTTGATTTTCCTTGTTTTCATGTTGGGAGTGGGTTTAACGGGTACAATCTGATACTCGGCGTCTCCTTTGCTAGTTACGTTGAATGGTAGCTCTGACCAGGAGACATCTAGCGGAGGAAGTTGGGAGTCGATATCTTTAGATGTTTCTAGTTTAGGTGATGTCTCCTTGATTTTGGAGGAATCATAATTAGTATGTTGATTATTAGTTTGGACTTTGTTTGCTTCTTTCGGCATCAGGTTTTCAGGAATGGTGTCAGGTTTGTGCTCATGTGGAGGATCTTCTTGTTTGAGCCCCTCAAATTTAACTTCGGAGCCTTGATTTGCCTCCATATGAGATGAGATGGTAGAAGTAGCAGTATTGCCATGGATGATGATTTCACCCCCTTCATGTGGTAAGTGAATTTCTTGATGAATGGGGGAAGACACTGCTTTTAGCTGGGCTAACCAGGGTCATCCTAGGATTAGGTTAAACCCAGGCATTTCATCAATAACTATGAAGTCTACGGATGTAGGGAACCGATCCCCTGCTATGAAGTCCAAAGTCAATGTTCCTTTGACCACTACTCATGATCCATTAAAAGACTTCAGGTATGTCATAGACATTGGTTTAATTAAGTTTGTAAGCCCTAACTATTCAATGATAGGGTAAGGCACCACATTTGTGGCCGCTCCATCATCTATGTGTACTCGATGTATCTTGAACTAATTAACTCGTATGGTTATAAACATGGGTTCGTGGGTGACGTCTCTAGTTTTCTCATCGATCTTAATGTTTTCAGGGTGAAAGCCTAATGATTTGGGTTTGGATCCTTTTCGTTTAGACATCATCGCATGTATGGAAGGCTCATTTGTGGGTAAGTTTTTGCTTACTAGGATTGATGTTAACATGTGTACTAGGGCCTTGCGATGAGTTTGAGAAGTTAATATCAGGTCATATAGGCTTAATGAAGTATTTTTCTATTTAAGTTCCTGCGTAACTTGCATTAGGGTTGTTGCCAGATCTTTACTATTAGGTGCATGCTTGTTAATGGTTACTTGGTCCATCGGGCCCAATAGTTTTATCTCATGTGTAGCTAGTTTGACGTCTTCTTCCGTAACTGTCAATTTGGATGCATCATGTATTCCCAATGATTCTCCCTTATAGCTCATGTTCGATTAGTTAGTAGGTGATGTCATGGGTACTGCACTTAATGGAGTAGGCTTGGGGGGTCCTAAGGCAAGCTGTTGACGTTCTTTATCCAATCGTTCCCATGTGAGCCTGTCTGCCAGGAGTTCCCGCGTGTGGCACGGGAGAACATTTGGTTTCTGAACATCTGGTTGCTTTGGAACCCGTATGACGTATGGAGTAGGATGCGGTTGTGATTGGATAGTTGAAGGTGGTTGAGCGTCAGGTTGCCTAGGCACCCTAACAACATACGAGGTCGGTTTATTTTGTGTTTGTGGGGTGGAAGGTTGGTGGTTATCAGGATGTTTGGGTATCCCGACAACATATGGAGTTGGTCTAGTTGGGGGTTGTACCTCTGTAGTTGTGACCGTAGGTGGCACCCGGACTACATAGGGAGTGGGCCGGGTAGGAGGTTGCATGTTTGCGGTAGTAGCGGCAGGAGGTACATGCACCACGTATGGTTTTGGTAGTATGGTAGAGGCTACCACCACGGGGGGTATCTAGATGACATAGGGTCTTTGCAGGGTAGGTGGGTTACATGGAGAGTATGATGATTGAGGTGCGAGTGTTTGTGTAGTAGGAGGAATACAAACTAAAAATGGTCTCTTAGGAATTCGCTATTCATTATCTGAGTAAATGGTGTTAATCCTAGGTGCCTCTTGTTCATTGTCTAAGTAGATAGTGTTAATTACGTATGGAGCTTCCTTAGTATTTAGAGGATCCTTATATATGCCCATGGCCTGGTTTTGTGGTTTGACTAGGTTGGCCTCATCAAAAGTGATCTCACCTCCGTCAATCATCCATTGAATATCTTGTTTAAGGGTGAAACAATATTCAGTACCATGTCCATTGTGTTGATGATACTCACAAAAGAGGTCTATTCTAAAGCCTCTTGGAACTGGGGGCTCATTTGCCGTTGTCAAGCTTGGGTTCTCAACCAACTGATAGAATTGATCATGTCTTTGGATTGCTACGGGGGATAATTGTTTATGTTTCATTAGCTTGGCCTTCAAGAGTTGGTCAAATAATTACAACGGTTTCATGGGTAATGATGTGTATTGAGAGGGGTCTCTCCTCTCGAAGTTCCTTGCATGACTTGGTGTAGGATTTTGTGATGTGGACGGTTTAGGTGTAGTAGCGGGAGCAGGTCTAGCATAGTTAGTAGGGGCAGTAGGTTGTTTGCCTTGTTGTCTCGTACTTGTTTGTTGTGTTTCTGCTACTACTGTTATAGCTGCCTTAGCCTTTTGTTTGTCTTTATTATTATGTTGGTTTTTAAAGGTTGAATAGGCGGGGTCATGACTATTTTGCGTAGCTTCTTCAATATCCGTTATTTGTACAAATGCTTGGCTAAGAGTGCATGCGTTAAGATAGTACATTTTGGACTTCACAAAATCATTAATGGCCCCCTTTAGAATAGTGAGGAGGTAAGTCTCTAGGATTGGCTCATGGAGCTCATTCAGGGCAGCACTCCACCTTTGAATAAATTTTTGAACAGGTTCAAGCGGTGCTTGCTTGACCTGTATGAGGCTGTCAAGTGTTGCTTTAGGCTTCAGGTTATACTTGAACCTAGTAACGAACTGGTGTAATAAATATTGGAAAGAAGCTATGGAGTTTCGGGGAAAATCCCGATACCAGTTAAGTGCTCTCCTTGTGAGGGACATGGGGAACAATTGCAAGATGGCATGTGGCCACGCCTGAAGCAACACGCACTCTAGTCTAAACGTTACAAAATGGGTGTTGGGGTCTGTTTCTCCATTGTATTTGGTTAATGTGGGTAGGAAAACATCTTTAGGTAATGTTAGAGGTGGAATCGAAGAGCTGATAGGGTCATCTTGATAGAAATCTACTATCTTAAGCTCTTCGTCGGTAGTTGTTTTGAGGCGCTTGACCTCATCAGTTAGCTCTTGCATCAGTTTTTTGGCTTTAGCCTAGTCTTGGGCATTAGGCAAGATAGTAGATTGATTATGTTGTGTTGCATAAAAGTTAGATTGTTGCACAGTGGGCTGGAAAGAGAAGAGTTGAGTGGTTGGAGGTTGCGCTTGTGGAATATTCATGGTAGGTGCTACTAAGGGTAGTGTATTGTAAGGAAAGGGTTGTTGTTGTTGTTGTTGCTGTACTTGAGGGATGTTCATGGATGGAACTATAGGAGGTGGTATGTTGTAGTGAGGGAGTTGATGTGGTTGCATGCTGGTCGTAGCCCACTGCTCGATCATGTTTTGTGGGGGAACACCCTGAACTTGTTGAGTTGAAGTGGTAATGGGTGCTCCTTGAGTTTGGATCCGTGGTATATAGTGCACGGATGTAGAACCTAGTATCACATATGACATCCCGATCACTTGGGGTGGGAAAGTTACTCCCACATTAGTTTGAGGGGGGTGTTGTTGGGGTTGTACTTGTAAGAAAGGGGGTGATGTGGTAACGGGAGGAATAGTGGTAATGGGTATATTGAAATGGGTATCGGTAACTGGGAGAGTGGGAACAAGAGTAAATGGTTCCTGTTGAGGCACATGTGCTTGAGTGGTTTTAAATGAATGGAGGGACATAGTATCCCCCGTGAAGGGATAAAATAACGGGTTTGCGTAAGTGTGCATACTGAGAGTATGGTATGAATCCTCCTATTCGGATTGAGCCACGAAGTCATCCTCCTCCTCTAATTGAGGATTTTTCATAGAATGGTCTAAAGACTGATTCCTGGCTAGGAGGAGCTATGAGATAAGTTTAGAGTAGTGCTCGGGGAGAGGGATGATGTCATATGGAGAGGGGATGAACTCATGCCCTCCCTTATGAATCAACTGATATTGTTTCTTAGCTTCCAATTTAGTTTGATCTATTTCCAAGCCAACTTGTATCTTTACGCATATAAAGTTATACTATTCTTGTGTTATGACGTTGAATGATGGATTCTTCCCTTGCAATCTAAGAGATCAGTGAGGTCCTCCTCGGAGATTAACCTTACCGTGGGCCCCTATGGGTTGCATAATGGGTATCAACATCATCATGGGATCCATGGTATCTAGAATGGACTTGGTTGAAATGTTGGTGTTGGCAGTATTCATGGTGAAAAGGTCATAAATGTAACACAGTGGAAGGGATACAATGTCAAGGCATACAGGTGAGGATTTGGCCAAGTATGAAATGGGTGTGCTTATCAGCATACACCTAAGTTGGCAGTGTGCAACCTATTTGCATAGTGTATGGATTGGGTCCTAGCATACAGGCTTCAACGATCGGCATACAGAAACTGGTCACAGAATGTAAACTGAGGTCACAACCTACAGACTGCAACTATCAACGTAAAGCCAGAGTGGCTAGCATGTTGCGAGTGGTGGCAGCATGTAGACAGGGTCTACAGCATGCAGGTATGTTGGGCAGCATGTAGACAAGGTCTACAGCATGCAGGTACATTGGGCAGCATGTAGACAGGGTCTACAATGTGCAAGTACGTTGGGCAACATGTAGATATGGTCTACAGTGTGCAAGTACACTGGGCAACGTGTAGACAGGGTCTACAGTGTGCAGGTACATTGGGAAATGTGTAGACAAGGTCTATAGTGTGTAGGTACATTGGGCAACGTGTAGATAGGGTCTACAATGTGTAGGTACGTTGGGCAACGTGTAGACAGGGTCTACAACATGCAAGTAGATTAGGCAATGTGTGGATGCTGAGAATGCTACAAAAAAAGACACAGATTTGAGAGGTACAAAATCAAATTTAATGTTGATGCAATGTAAATTTGAGAAAATGAGGCAGTAGATCAAAGGCACCGGGGACGGGTCTATGAGATCGGAGTAGATTTAAACAGTTTTAAGCCCTCCTTCTAGCACCATTTTCTGTACTATCTGAAATTGTCCATGCAAGGCTAGAATAGGACAAGCACTGCATGATTTATAGATGAGCACAGAAGACCCTACCTTCGCTTGAGGGCAAGCTAGAATAGGTGAAGATAGAGTACCTTGGGTGGTCCATACATGGATTAGAGAAGGATTTCTCCAACATATAGCAATGTGCAATACGTTGAGTTATACGTAAACAACGTGATAAACGTTGACCAGAACATGAACGTGCAGAGAAAAAAAATACAGACGCAAACAAATATGGATGAAAACTGTAACAAATCTCGATAAAAAATGAAGCAACTTTATTGCAAAATGAGATTACAATGCACCGGTCTAAACATAGTTGTGAATTTGATACAAGATGGATGAATAGCCTAGGTGGATGTTGGGAGATGATGATGTACTGGTTTAAACTATAGGCATAGCGTGAAGGCTGTATGCTCAGTGTACAGGGTAGAAGTCCAGCGTATCAGTTTCCTACTCTAATTTGCTAAGTGTCTCCAGGTTTTTTTGTCTCTCCTTTGCCCCAAATTCTTCCCCCTCGATCTAGTGAAACATTGGGGTTTTTATGAGGTTTTTTGAATGCTGGATTTAGATTTGGAGGGGTATGAGTGGCCATGGGTGAGAGATTTTTGGGTCCGATGATAGGTGGCTACGTTGCCTGGGTGCAAAGAATATTATAACGCAGCATGTTGCATGCCAACGTGTGCTGTTGCACGCCAGTGTGTACATGCTGGGCGTGTGAACTCAGCGTAGAGACTTGACTAAAACAAAAGAATTCATTTTTACAAACTACTGTTACAACAGGAAGTATCCAATTCGGCCCTCAGATTTGAGCTCGAATGTCACGATAATGCTGCATGTGGATGTTCAACTCAATTAGACTTGATCTGATATGGTTTTGGAAGACTTCCACTGATGTACATTATGCTACGTGCTGGAGGATGTACACTGGGTGTACACGTTGGACGTGCATGCTAGGCATGCACGCTAGGCGTACACGCTACATACTTAGTGAAAACCAAGTATTTTGGGCTCAAAATTTGCCAGGTTTGATGCCAGATGTCGTCGTAGTATCTTGTGGATCCCAGGGAACCATTTCTTGCTTAGTTCGACTTCGTTTGAAGCTATCCGTAAGGTCGTCAAGCTTTAGTCATGGTGGGGAGCATCATGATTTTAGCTCGATTCTAAGCTCAGAATTTTGTGGTATTTCAATAGACTACTTAACAAAATGGGTTGAAGTAGCTACTGTTAAAGATTAGATATCATCTACAGTTGCCTGATTGGTTCAACAACAAGTCATCAATAGGTTTGGTTTGCCACGTGCACTTATCTCAGATAATGGTACACACTTTACAGGTGCAACTTTTTGAAAGCTAATGCAATGCTTAGGGGTTGAGCATAAATTGACTACACCATATCACCTCCAAGAAACTAGTCAAGCTAAGGTCACCAACAGGGAGATTACCAAGATAATGACTAGAACTATTAGCAAATATAGGTGAGATTGGAGTACTAAACTGAATGATGCTTTTTGGGCATACAGCTCCACTTGGAAACTCCCTATAGGATACTCTCCATAGGAGTTAGTGTATGGAAAACATCCAATGCTTCCTATCCAAGCTGAACTCCATACACTAACCACAACATGTGACCTCAACATTGACCTCAATCTAACACAAAAACAAAGGTTAATGATCCTTAACTTACTAGATGAGAAATGACTACTTGCCTTGTCATCTAATGAGCCGCACAAGGCATTTAATAAACAACGTCATGACCTAAAAATTAGGAGAGTTAAGTACCAACCAGGAGATAAGGTTCTCTACTAGAACCCCACACATGTGTCACAATGTACCAAATTTCAAACATTGTGGGAAGGACCTTACAATATCTATGCAAATTTTTCTTTAGGGTTCATGACCATATATAAACCTGAGAGCCCAGATAAGAGATTGTTAGTCAATGTGCAACAAACAAAACCTTTCCATGAGTTTAGGTCAGCTAGGACATATGCTACCTCTATAAGTGGACAACCTTACTTATTATTTCAGATCTTCTCCTTCCAACTCATTCATGGGGGAGATGGCCACCTTAGCTAACCATTGAAGGCCCTCAGTTATTTCTAATTTTTTGTTTTACACATTTTTTGTTTTACATATTTTTTTTACACATTTTTTGTTTTGCACATTTCTTTAATCCTTTTTATTTTTCTTTTACACCATCATTCATATTTTTACCATTTCTTTGTGTGATTACTTTATTTTGTTCATCATCCAATAAGTGTTCATGATGGTGCTATGAATAATATCATATTGATTGCTAATGTATGGATTTTACCTTTGAAGTATGATGTTAATATTAAGGTATGGTTCTTTTGATTAACAGGTAATGAGTCCATGATGTTCATACATCTAAAAATTCCTATGGTCTTGCTTGGCTTCGAACTATATAGTCCATTACTTTAATGAAACTATTAATGAATTGATGATTGGGTATTTCTTAGACTAAGGAAAGACTCAAAGGAGGAAAAGGGTGTGACTTCAAGGAGATTTTATGCATTTTTATTGGCTATTCTCTTGAGTGCTTGGATGTTTTTTCTTTGGGTTTTCCACCATTCTGACCATTCATCAAATCACCAAAAGCTGAGTTCATAAAAATAAGTCTTTCCATGGTGTGGTTCTCATGCGGAAAAAAAATAATGGGAATTCAAAGCACACCCGTTAGACACAATAATGATCTTGGGCTACATGCACTAGTTATGGAACTGGAAAGAAATGTTACCCATGCTTGAAGGTTCCCTCTAACTAAGACCCCTTCTCACTTCCTGGTTCTCCATCTTGCTGTACTTGGAATGGTAGTGAATTTTTATAGAGGCATTCTTGTTGCTCTATATGGATGGTTTGGTTAATTTTGTTGATGTGAGGTCACTGAATGTGGTTGGTTTGAGTCCAGATTTGGAAGGAGTTCTACTTGATCACATTAACTATGAAACACACAAGGGACTTTACACAACCTTGTTTTTGGATTTCCATTCCATTCTCCTCTATACCTTTCTTTTCCATTTCTCACCTCATTGTTGGGTTTATCATTAGTCTATATCTTGGTTGATGGATTTTTTTTCCTTGGTAATTTCTTGTGGGTAAGTTTTTAACGCTTACTTTCAAATGACATTCCTAGAGCCTATAGACTCTTTGGTTTGCGGGTCTACCAAGGTACTAAAGGCACGAGCCTACTTTGGGGAGGACCCACTGACATTCCTTTTTGGTACATTTTTTAACTTCTTTCCCTTAAAAATTTCCTACAATGAACCATTTTTTGTTTCATCCCCATCCATGACATCCATTTTATTGGCGTTTCCATTATTACTTTTTCTCTACCTCTCTTATTCCTTATCTTTCTCCACCCTTTCGCTCCCGAAGGTTTTCTCTTAGTCATGGGGGCCTAGGCACAAATTTTTTTTAAATTTTTCCTAACCCATACACCTTAGGTAGTCACCAGTGTTAAAACTCTAGAATTAGTATCTACCATAACCACAACTCAGCCAATGCACTTCACATCAAAGTAAGGTATCAACTACATTGTGATTTATCTATCCTCGCTCATTTGTGACTATGTTGTGTGTGTAGATGACAATCATAAAACAATGGACTGGGCCTAGAGGATGCACTCAAGATGGACCAAAATTGGAAAGTTTATGAAATGAGCAAGATTGGTGGCATGGCTATGGATGAACAATGATAGGCATAATATTGGCATTGGTAGCAACATGTCTCATTCTCTTCTCTCTCTCTCCTTCTTCTCTTCTAGTTGCCAAATAAGGCTAAATGTCATTTATATATAATGTTCACTTTTGTGGTCATGAACACTAATGCTGTCATGTATTGTATTATTGATCCATTCATTAGGCATGCTGAGTCAGTCATTCCGTTCCACTATCAATATTCATTCAGTCAATAATCCCATACCTTCCAAATATTTTCTAAGGAACTCAAGGACGAGTTTTCATTCAATCATGGGGGTATGATGAACTATGATATCACATATACAATATCGCGTCCACAATATATTGGATACTTGATATCATGGCCTATCTCCTTATTTATAAATAAGAGGCAACACCCTTGGTTTCCACAGTTAAGAATTATTCCCTTAGGAAAAATCTTGCCATTTTCTCCCTCTAGAGTTAGAATTATTTTTGTGTGCCCGTAGTAGGAGTCATAGAGTGAATGGATCTTTATTCAAGCATTGTGTACCTGAGCACACTTTGTCGACAGCAATAAAGAAAAACTTTATGATAAACCTTGCAACATATAGAATAGATTAATTAGTGTTAATTATTATTTAATTCTTTCATAATAAATTATTGATTTCTCTCGCCCTACAATTCTTTTAGTTAAATACACTCAATATGACCACTTCGAGCATGCATGTGGCACTTGGTAACCTAGTAAAAATTAGCGTTTGGTAATCCTAGTAGTGTTGCACTGCTTCAGGATGTGTACAGAAAGTGGGAATGGATACTAGAGTTAGGAGTACTTAGAACGTAGTTAATGAATAGTTAAATTAGATTAGTTACCTAGTTATCTTTCTCTTCCCTCCTTATTAGCATAGGATATAAAACACATAAAAGCCATAAAAATCATATGCCTCAAGCTTACTTAACCATAAAACCATGACATACAAGTAATTTTGGGAAGATAATGATTAATGAGCCCGTTATTGTTCCACACAGGCGCATAGGCACTTAGTCCTTGGAATTTGACTAGATCATGCATGAAACACTCATATTTAGATGGTTCAGCATAGGGGTACCTTGTTTCACATCAAAGTACAATGCTCTCACAAGGTCAAAGAGAACATACTTTAAAATTATATCTTATCACCTAAATCCAATGATGAAGTCCAATAAAGTTATAGCTT
>MNCI01033135.1:3478-60074 GCA_015680685.1 Gnetum montanum
GACACTCGTTGGCGGTCACGTCCCAAACGGTCGCCAACAGATTCCATCTTCTTATTCACCTCCAAAAGTGAGTCAAACACATAAAGCTAGGTATAGACGAAAACAACAATGCCTAGCAGAAGAAAAGTTAAAAGGTAAGATGAATAGATTAAACATAAATATGAATGTGAAAGATGAAGATGAATCATCATCAACAACAAGTTCTGTAAAACTAGCTTCACTGGATACAGAAGAAGAAATTCTAGTACGCCAACATGCAAAACAAACTACTATGATAAAACCTACAGATGTGCTAATGACACAAATGAGAAAGGTAGGGCTTAATCAACCAACATTCTCGATGGATAGCAAAACATTGAAAGAAAGACAGGATGTCTTAGATGTACATATAACTTTAGAGGTATCCTTAGACGTTGGTGGAATCATATCCCACCAGCCACAGAATATAAATTAACAATGTCACCCACTATAGTATTTTTAAATGCAATATTAAAAGAATTTATAGGTATTAAAATGAATTTAGAAACTATTTATAGAGATAGATTCTTTAAAGCTCAGTTCAGCAGGATACAAGATTTACAACCTTATCTTGATGAAATGGAATCATGGTATTATCAAGGTAAATTAACACATGAGATTACAGCCAAAGAATATCTTATAGGTTCTTTACCACAACCTTTCTGTAACAAATATCTTACTGAACTAAAAAAATAAGATTTAGTATTAGGAGAAATGTCCTATGGACAAATTAGACAATTCTTATTTGATATTAACAGAGATTTGTGTTATAATGAACAAACGCAAACCTTAATGAAAGATTTTTCTAAACAATTAGGGAAGAATTTATGTTTAGATCTTTTCCTTGAAGAAAAGTACCATAAGGACAAAGAAAGAAGATATTCAAAACATAAAGGTAAAGGAAAAATCCACAAATCTAGAAAACAACCTAAGCATGTTAGGAAATATCCTAGTATGTTTAGAAAATGACAACAGAAATTAAAACATAAATATTTACGATGTTACTTATGTCAAGGACCACATTTTGCCAATCAATGTCCTAATAAGCATAAGCATCCAAAAAGGATGAATTTCATTCAGAAACATAAACTAAATGAACAATTTTATGATTATCTTTCTGATGATACAATCCAATATGATCACAATATCGATCTTATTTATAATTCTTGGGAAGATTGTAATATCTATTCTCCATCTCAATCTTCTGATGAGGAGTCACCAACTTCTTTTCGTTCGAGGGATAGCTCCGTAGTTACTCAACTGTCAAATGTCTTAGAACAAGATGATGACGAAGATTATTATGCTTTACATATGAATAGAGCTAGGTCTTCCAAATCATCTTCGACATCTTTAGGTCATTTCGAAGGTAGAAAACCCTTAGGATATCCACATGTTACTCCTTGGATTCCTTCACCTACACCACAAAGTCCCAATCCATATGATACACGATTAGCTGACCAATTAGAACAGTTAAAGTTAGAGTTAGAAAAATTAAAAGAAAAATTACAAAAAACTCCTATAGAAAATATTCCAAAATATATGTATATAGAAAGTCAAATAGTTAAGAAAAAAGAATAATATAAAATATTAAATCAAGCCTTAAGGAGTCAAGATATATTCTTAGACGCCCAACCTGTCCAATCATCTAAGAGTCTAGATGAAGAAATGGAAGAGTATTTACAGCCAGAAGATAAAGATAAACAAGTAATAGAAAAAAAATTCCTAGTCCACATCAAAAGGACGAAGAACCTTATTTACCTATTATCTCTGAAGGCGTAAATAAATCGGTGTGGAGAACACAAAGAATAAAAAAACTTCAAGAGTTTGTCAAATGGGCTCAACAAGAGATTGAACAATTACAATTAGAAGAAGAGTCAGATAATAGACAACAATATGAATTAGAATCAAAAACTAATCATCCTATTATGATTCATTCTAATCAAAAACCTCCAATCTTTGTCCCTATCTGTACTTTTTGGGTTAAATTATAAGGATTTAAACCATATCTAATATATACTCTAATAGATTCTGGTGCAGAAGTATCTATTGCTAGAAAAAGTATAGTTCCATCTTATAAGTGGAAAGATACAAAACCTTTCTTAGTAAGATTTGATAAAGTGGGTAAATGCATTACTAAGAAAACTTCTCTTCCTATAAAAACTCCCTTAGGAAATATAATTTATTTTAATATTCACCAAATCGATTGGTTAGATTATGATAGGTTAATAGGTGTAGATAACTTAAAATTATTATAACCTTATTAGGTAACCTTTAATAAGATAATTTTAAATAAATATTTTTATGATAGAAAATTTTATCCAGTTGCCAGATTTAGAAATTATGATGCCAAACTTATAAAATCATCAACTTGGGTCATACATCAAATACAACAAAGGAATTAAGAATTTAGCCAAATCAAACAAAAGATATTAACTATTGCAAGTGAAGATCCAACAACTTTTTGACATAGAAAAGAACACTGGTGCCATATACATTTGTTAGATAATATCACCATTAAGGCTAAAGCTTACCATATTGGAATGAGTCTTGAATTAAGAATTGAATGTTAAGAAGAAATCAAACAAATTATTGGAAAAAGGTTTCATCACAACAAGTACAAGTATGTTTGCTTGTGTTTCCTTTTATGTCAATAAAGGGCAGAATTAACATGAGGAAAGAAAAGGTTGGTAGTTAATTATAAACCCTTGAATGAGATAATTAAGCTAATCCAACATTCAATTCCTTCAAAAGATGACCTATTTTAGAGATTAAAAAATACTCGTATTTATTCAAAATTTGATTTGAAATTAGGATTCTGGCAGATACAAATCTATCCAAAAGATAGATGGAAAACAGCATTTACAGTGCCTAGGGGATTATATCAATGGAATGTATTACCTTTTGGCATTACAATATTTCAACAATGCATGGATAAAATATTTAAGCCTTATAATTTTATATTAGTATACATTGATGATATTTTAATATTATCAAAAAATGTTCAACAACATTTATAGCATTTAGAAAAATTTACAAATTAATATGTGATAATGGATTAGTATTATCTCCATCAGATAAAAAGAATGAAATTAGAGTAGAAATAGTCAAATTTTTAGGCATGAAGATCACACATGGTCAAATACACCTACAGGACCATATTCTTTTGCAAATACAGAAATTTCTTAATATTATAAAATACAAGAGACAATTACAAAGATATCTTGGATGTATTAACTATGTTTCAGGATTTTATGCCAGGTTAGCCCAAAATAGAGAGTTATTAAACCAAATTTTAACCAAAGAAGTAGGAGTATGGACACAAAAACATACACTGGCAGTGAAAAGAATAAAAGAACAATGTCAACATTTACCACCACTCAAGTTACCAACAATAGGAAAGTTAATTCTGGAAACTAATGCTTTAGATGAATTTTGGGTTTGTGTATTAAAAGAAGATTTAGATGGAATAACTTATATATGGCGTTATGCGAGTGGAAAATTCAACCCAGCTAAAAAGAATTATCATAGCACACACAAAAAGTTATTAGCTGTAATAAAAGGCATTGAAAAATTTAGATTGTTTCTGTAGGAACAACACTTTATTATCAGAAGTGACCTAAAACACTTTGATAAATACTTACAGGTCAAGAATCTTAATAAAGTGACACACACCAGACTAATTCGGTGGAGTTTATTTCTTGCTAATTTTAATTTTAAAAGTTAATATATAGACGGTAAGAAAAATGCTCTTACTGATTATCTAACCAGAAAATTTTATTTATAACTAATCTGTGTTTTGAGTGCTTGTACAGATTTACTTATGCAAGAAGGATGGAAAAGGAGATATACTAGAAGATTAAGAGGATGTAATATAACTAATCAATATTTGTAGAAAAATGAAGCAGATAGATATCGTTGAGATCATCTCTTCCAGTGGAATCAATTTTGTGAAATAAATAAAAGTCTTCAAGTTTGGACCAGTATCACAAGAGCTTCATATGGAGTATTAAAACCTAACAACACCTAGAATAAGATAGCCCTTAAAACAATGATCAATTTCCACAACCTGGATTTTGATATAGTGTTTCCAGAAGTAGTTCATAATTGGCCATTATATCATCCTAATGCATTTCATGTTTATCACATTAATTTTGATCCTAGTTGTAGGAATATAGAATCCTTTTTACCATGCTGGTCAAAATTTGGATGTACTCCTTAGTATTTTCCAGAAGGATTTCTCCAATCTATGATCTATTTTGTCCAAATGGAGCCAAATGGTGGATTGCATTATTTCAACAGAATCCAATCTTTGGCGTGGCATCTTTTACATAAAGAAATTGATGCAGCAACCTATTTTCTGACATCAACATTTACTCATAGGTTGGATTATCAAAATCCTTGGTCTTATGCATGGTTTCAAGACATCTACACTGCCATAGATGAAGATATCATTCAAAATTGCCGTCATCATCAATGATTCCCACTGACATTAGAATTGTATCATGCAAATCTGCAATATCGCCAACTTAGAGGTCAAGGCGGGGTCCACCTACATGAGTATCTTCTTCATGATGATCCTATTCTAGATATGGACATCACTTCAGCATCACCTATCTTTCCTTCAGATGCTGATAAGAGGGATTCATAATAGTATCCACAACCTATTTGTTTCTCGTAGGGTGTGTATTCCGATACTAATCGGATAAGTGTGTATTATGATGTGAATCGGATATGTGTGTATTCTGATGCTATTTGGATAAGAAAAAAGTCTTGTCAAGAACCCTAACCATCCTAACATGGTTCGTGTCTATGGGATTGAGGTTCTCCCATGTCTGTATAAATAGAGATGTTGGCACCAGTCGGAGACATCCTCAGAGAAAACCAAAGTGCATCACATAGCTCCTTTGAAGCATTCCTGAGAAGCATTCCCTACAGTTTGTATGAGCTTTGTTATGCAATAAAGTGTGTTTGTGTATACGTTTGCATATTTTCATATGACATTTCTCCTAATACTAAATCTTGTTTTTTTAGTAAAGCCAGATATTTGCATATTTGTTTTGTGAAAGAGTACCAGAAGGATGCTACTGGAACAGATTCTGTTTATCATATAAAAACTAAAGCCACATCCTCAGCTCCTTCAGATATTATCTGTTTACAGAATTGGGGTAATACTGCTTTAGGTGAAGTATTAGAATACTAAGCTTTAGAAGTTAAAATATTGGATGACATTAAAAAAGATATAAGATACTTAGCTAAAGTATGGATGCCTAAAAACCCTCAACCCTTAGCACCACCATTAACACCTCCTTCATCTTCAGAATCATCTACAAAGATTCCATCTTCTTATTCACCTCCAAAAGTGATTCAAACACATAAAGCTAGGTATAGACGAAAACAACAACGCCTAGCAGAAGAAAAGTTAAAAGGTAAGATGAATAGATTAAACATAAATATGAATGTGAAAGATGAAGATGAATCATCATCAACAACAGGTTCTGTAAAACTAGCTTCGCTAGATACAGAAGAAGAAATTCTAGTACGCTAACATGCAAAACATACTACTACGATAAAACCTACGAATGTGCTAATACAACAAATAAGAAAAGAAGGGCTTAATCAACCAACATTCTTGATGGATAACAAAACATTGAAAGAAAGACAGGATGTCTTAAATGCCATTCAATCTCTCTTAAATGTACATATAACTTTAGAGGTATCCTTAGACGTTGGTGGAATCATATCGCACCAACCATAGAATATAAATTAACAATGTTACCCACTGTAGTATTTTTAAATGCAATATTAAAATAATTTATAGGTATTAAAATGAATTTAGAAACTGTCTATAGAGATATATTCTTTAAAGCTCGGTTAAGCAAGATACAAGATTTACAACCTTATCTTGATGAAATGGAATCATGGTATTATCAAGGTAAATTAACACATGAGATTGCAGCCAAAGAACATCTTATAGGTTCTTTACCACAACCTTTCTGTAACAAATATCTTGCTGAACTGAAAAAACAAGATTTAGTATTAGGAGAAATGTCATATGGACAAATTAGACAATTCTTATTTGATATTAATATAGATTTGTGTATAATGAACAAACACAAACCTTAATGAAAGACTTGTCTAAAAAATTAGGAAAGAATTTATGTTTAGATATTTTCCCTGAAGAAAAATACCATAAGGACAAAGAAAGAAGATATTCCAAACATAAAGGTAAAGGAAAAATCCACAAATCTAGAAAACAATGGAGAAGAAAACAACCTAAGCATGTTAGGAAATATCCTAGTATGTTTAGAAAATGACAACAAAAATTAAAACGTAAAGATTTACGATGTTACTTATGTCAAGGACCACATTTTTCCAATCAATGTCCTGATAAGCATAAGCATCCAAAAAGGATGAATTTCATTCAGAAACATAAACTGAATGAACAATTTTATCATTATCTTTCTGATGATACAATCAAATATGATCCCAATATCGATCTTATTTATAATTCTCAGGAAGATTGTAATATCTATTCTCCATCTCAGTCTTCTGATGAGGAGTCACCACCTTCTTTTCGTCCGAGGGATAGCTTTGTAGTTTCTCAACTGTCAGATGTCTCAGAACCAGATGACAACAAAGATTATTATGCTTTACATATGAATAGAGCTAGGTCTTCCAAATCATCTTCGACATCTAGAGGTCATTTCAAAGGTAGAAAACCCTTAGGATATCCACATGTTACTCCTTGGATTCCTTCACCTACACCACAAAGTCCCAATCCATATGATACACGATTAGTTGACCAATTAGAACAGTTAAAGTTAGAGTTAGAAAAATTAAAAGAAAAATTACAAAAAAATCCTATAGAAAATATTCCAAAATATATGTATATAGAAAGTCAAATAGTTAAGAAAAAAGAATAATATAAAATATTAAATCAAGCCTTAAGGAGTCAAGATATATTCTTAGACGCCCAACCTGTCCAATCATCTAAGAGTCTAGATGAAGAAATGGAAGAGTATTTACAGCCAGAAGATAAAGGTAAACAAGTAATAGAAAAAAAATTCCTAGTCCACATCAAAAGGATGAAGAACCTTATTTACCTATTATCTCTGAAGGCATAAATAAATCGGTGTGGAGAACACAAAGAATAAAACAACTTCAAGAGTTTGTCAAATGGGCTCAACAAGAGATTGAAAAATTACAATTAGAAGAAGAGTCAGATAATAGACAATAATATGAACTAGAATCAAAAACTAATCATCCTATTATGATTCATTCTAATCAAAAAACTCCAATCTTTGTCCCTATCTGTACTTTTTAGGTTAAATTATAAGGATTTAAACCATATTCAATATATACTCTAATATATTCTAGTGCAGAAGTATCTATTACTAGAAAAAGTATAGTTCCATCTTATAAGTGGAAAGATACAAAACCTTTCTTAGTAAGATTTGATAAAGTGGATAAACGCATTACTAAGAAAAATTCTCTTTCTATAAAAACTCCCTTACGAAATATAATTTATTTTACTATTCACCAAATTGATTGGTTAGATTATGATATGTTAATAGGCGTAGATAACTTAAAATTATTAGAACCTTATCAGGTAACCTCTAATAAGATAATTTTAAATAAATATTTTTATGATAGAAAATCTTATCCAGTTGCCAGATTTAGAAATTATGATGCCAAACTTATAAAATCATCAACTTGGGTCATACATCAGATACAACAAAGGAATGAAGAATTTAGCCAAATCAAACAAAAGATATTAACTATTGCAAGTGAAGATCCAGCAGCTTTTCAACATAGAAAAGAACACTGGTGCCATATACATTTGTTAGATAATATTACCATTAAGGCTAAAGCTTACCATATTGGAATGAGTCCTGAATGTGCAGAAGAAATCAAACGAATTATTGGAAAAAGGTTTCATCACAACAAGTACAAGTATGTTTGCTTGTGCAGCCTTTTATGTCAATAAAAGGGTAGAATTAACATGAGGGAAGAAAAGGTTGGTAGTTAATTATAAACCCTTGAATGAGATAATTAAGCCAATCCAACATCCAATTCCTTCAAAAGATGACCTATTTCAAATATTAAAAAATACTCAAATTTATTCAAAATTTGATTTGAAATTAGGATTCTGGCATATACAAATCTATCCAAAAGATAGATGGAAAATAGCATTTACAGTGCCTGGAGGATTATATCAATGGAATGTATTACCTTTTGGCATTACAATATTTCAACAATGCATGGATAAAATCTTTAAGCCTTATGATTTTATATTAGTGTACATTGATGATATTTTAATATTATCAAAAAATGATTAATAGCATTTAAAGAATTTAGAACAATTTTACAAATTAATATATGATAATGGATTAGTATTATCTCCATCAGAGAAAAAGATTGAAATTGGAGTAGAAACAGTCAAATTTTTAGGCATGAAGATCACACATGGTTAGATACACCTACATGACCATATTCTTTTGCAAATACAGAAATTTCTTGATATTATAAAAGACAAGAGACAATTACAAAGATATCTTGGATGTATTAACTATGTTTCAGGATTTTATGCCAGGTTAGCCCAAAATAGAAAGTTATTAAACCATATGTTAACCAAAGAAGCAGAAGTATGGACACAACAACATACACTGCCAATGAAAAGAATAAAAGAACAATGTCAACATTTACCACAACTCAAGTTACCAACAACATAAAAGTTAATTCTGGAGACCGATGCTTTAGATAAATTTTGGGTTGTGTGTTAAAAGAAGATTTAGATGGAATAACTTATATATATATGTCATTATGCGAGTGGAAAATTCAACCCAGCTGAAAAGAATTATCATAGCACACACAAAGAGTTATTAGCTGTAGTAAAAGGCATTGAAAAATTCAGATTATTTCTACAGGAACAACACTTTATTTTCAAACGTGACCTAAAACACTTTGATAAATACTTACAGGTCAAGAATCTTAATAAAGTGACACACACTAGACTAATTCGGTGGATTTTATTTCTTGTTAATTTTAATTTTGAAAGTCAATATATAGACGGTAAGAAAAATGCTCTTACTGATTATCTGACTAGAGAATTTCATTTATAACTAATCTGTGTTTTAAGTGGTTGTACAGATTTACTTATGCAAGAAGGATGGAAAAGGAGATATACTAGAAGATTAAGAGGATGTAATATAACTAATCAATATTTGCAGACAAATGAAGCAGATAGATATCATTGAGATCATCTCTTCCAGTGGAATCAATTTTGTGAAATAAACAAAAGTCTTCAAGTTTGGACCAGTATCACAAGAGCTTCATATGGAGTATTAAAACCTAACAACACCTAGAATATGATAGCCCTTAAAACAATGATCAATTTCCACAACCTGGATTTTGATATAGTGTTTCCAGAAGTAGTTCATAATTGGCCATTATATCATCCTAATGCATTTCATGTTTATCACATCAATTTTGATCCTAGTTGCAGGATTATAGAATCCTTTTTACCATGGTGGTCAAAATTTGGATGTACTCCTCAGTATTTTCCAAAAGGATTTCTCCAATCTGTGATCTATTTTGTCCAAATGGAGTCGAATGGTGGATTGCATTATTTCACCAGAATCCAATCTTTGGTGTGGCATCTTTTACATAAAGAAATTGATGCACTAGCCTATTTTCTGACATCAACATTTACTCATAGGTTAGATTATCAAAATCCTTGGTCTTATGCATGGTTTCAAGACATCTACACTGCCACAGATGAAGATATCATTCAAAATTGCTTCCATCATCAACGATTCCCACTGACATTAGAATTGTATCATGCAAATCTGCAATATCGCCAACTTAGAGGTCAAGGCAGGGTCCACCTGAATGAGTATCTTCTTCATGATGATCCTATTCTAGATATGGACATCACTTCAACATCACCTATCTTTCCTTCAGATGCTGATAAGAGGGATTCATAATAGTATCCACAACTTATCTATTTCTCGTAGGGTGTGTATTCCAATACTAATCGGATAAGTGTGTATTACGATGCGAATCGGATATCTATGTATTCCGATGCTATTTAGATAAGAACAAAGTCTTGTCAAGAACCCTAGCCACCCTGACATGGTTCGTGTCTATGGGATTGAGGTTCTCCCATATCTATATAAATAGAGATGTTGGCACTAGTAGCAGACATCCTCAGAGAAAACCAGAGTGCAGCACATAGCTCCCTTGAAGCATTCCCTACAGTTTGTATGAGCTTTATTATGCAATAAAGTGTGTGTTGGTGTATACGTTTGCATATTTGTTTTGTTAAAAGTGTAGTGAAGCAAAAATTGGTATTTTTCTTCAGAGCAAAGATCTAAATATAAATTCTTCCCTAATCATTTAGACAAGTCTTTAATTAAGGTTTGTGTTTGTTCATTATAATACAAATCTCTATTAATATCAAATAAGAATTGTCTAATTTGTCCATATGACATTTCTCCTAATACTAAATCTTGTTTTTTCAGTTCAGCAAGATATTTGTTACAAAAAGGTTGTGGTAAAGAACCTATAAGATGTTCTTTGGCTGCAACCTCATGTGTTAATTTACCTTGATAATACCATGATTCCATTTCATCAAGATAAGGTTGTAAATCTTGTATCCTGCTTAATTGAGCTTTAAAGAATCTATCTCTATAGACAATTTCTAAATTCGTTTTAATACCTATAGGTAGCAATTCCACCAACAAAAGTACCATTCAACTAGAATGCCACCTAAACCTTAGGACTACTACCAATAGTGGCATAACCAATAGTCTTGGGGGATGCCATCACCAAGAAAGCAGTATCCCTACTGACAACTAGATCCATATGGATATTATGTTTAATAACTTGTGTCACCAACAGACTTCACCATTCATGCATATGTCCATTACTATTACCCTCTAGAGTATCACAGACTTGCTATTCTACAAGTTGAATCTCCTTCTACTTATACTTCTCACCATCTAACATACCAACACACACTTGCCACCTACAGCACTAATGCAAGATGAAGTACCTCTACAGCCTTAACAACAAAATGTCATAACAACTATGAACTTGTAGGTGAATGATACTTCAAGTGTTTCCAGACACAAGCCTCAAAAAAGATCATTTTTTAGGCCTAAAGATCAATTTAAAAATCCTTATTGGATAGCTCTCTTAGATAGCATTAATATTCACACTAAGGATTTACCTATACATAAAATCTATCCTACATTAGATGACAACATAACTTCTTTTTATAAATTGATTTCTAAAAGAGCTTCATCACATATACCAAAAAGACTTTATTTTGTAAATCTTAAAACATTAAAATTTTCTCCTCATGATTATTTTGAAATAGATGAACCATCCATATCTTCAAAGATTGTTAAACCATGTGAAATACATATAGAAAGTATTAAAAGTAAAACTATAAATTTAGATCAATATGATGAAGTATCGTGTAGTGATATAAAATATGATCCCTCCTTTCCTCATAAACACTTAGTCCTACAAGAATAAGAATATTATTGCAAATAATGTTCAAAGATTATAAAGATAGGGCTATAGCCTATTACTCCTAAATATGAATTTAATTCACCTCCTAGGTTTTATTAACATCCTAATGAAGAATATGAGTCTTTATGTATACCTTATATAGAATATGATAGCCAACTTAGTCAGCATAAAGTATCACTTAACTCATCTTCTAAAAAAGAAAAAAGAGTATTTCTTAAATGTCAAAAGACTATATAAGATGAACCTATAGACATAATCCAATTACAAATTTGGAGTAATTAAACAACTATAGAAATTCTTTCTACCATAAAAAATTGTTAGCAAGATGTCAAGTTCATAACTAGACAATTCCAAAAACAAATAATAAGATTACCATCTCAAAGACCTTATCTTGTGGAACAAATCTATAGGACTTCTATCTTCTCACCAGAAAAAAATAAATAGAGAATCATTTCTTTAGAAAAAAACAAGTTTATGTACTTAAAAATAAACATATCTATACTTTTAGAATGGAAGGAGTAGAAGAAGGAACAAGTCAATCATCACATGCTAGACAATCAACTATCCAAAATCAAAATCAAGAACCTATCACTATAATGAAGCCTATTAGCAATGCATCTAAACACTTTAACTTATATGGCCTTATGCAAGAATAAAAACTACAAGTAATTCAAGAAACTACAAGATTAATAGATAATCGTATGATTCTTCAAAGAAAAACTCATGTAGAAACCATCTACAATGTTATGTTTTCTATAATAGGCTATTTAAATGCTTCATGGAATCATATTCCAATCTCTATTAAACAAGCTTTTTTATAATCTCTAAAAACAATCACATTGGTTCCAATATCACTCTCTAAGTGCATAGCTTTTTTGAACAACATACAGCTTTACATTAAGCAAATCAAGAAGATATACAAAGCTAGTTAGGGATGCTTGGAAGCAATGCTTTAAAACTTTATGTAGGAAGCAATGTCTTAATTATCTCTTTGAATGCCTCTATCATATGACCTGGGCCTTCATCTATAATGTAGAAAAGAAAATCCTAATGATGGAAGAAATAAGATTGAATATATTTGTCCTTATTCTACTTACAATCATATATTTTAGAATGGCAAATAGGATAATCAAAAATTTGGAGTGGTCAATAAAAATTTAAGTATCTCTGGAATAATCATAACTACCATTGGACAAAACTGTATCATCAACAAGAGAAGTTCTAGTGTTCATCAAAATGTTACAAGACTTTCCTAGCCTTTCACCCATCAATATAGTAAATTTGATCCTCAATGACTAAGTGATAGTCATTATGTGTGGGTCCACCATTAACATATGATTTGATGTTAGTTTCACATTATTAATAGAAGAGAAATATCATACATCATGAGTATTTGAAGTGTAAATCTAATTAAAAAAGAAGAATCCAGTGGAGGAAGTAATATCTCTTCTATTTACAATAGTTGATGTTAGCTAGTATGATGAGAAATCTCTATAGATGGTAGCATATCTCGATCTAGAGATTGAAGATCCATAGAAGAGGAAATCAGCCCTTAATTCATGAACTCTTTGAAAAAATAAGTAGAATAATAGAGTCTGAGTAGATGACCAAATTTATCCTACTAGCTACAAAATGCATCACTTGGATGAATCCATGGATCAAAAGAAATATCAAATACATGATATGGGATATTAAAAATACAACAAGGCCAAAAGTTCTAATGGTTAATCTAGATAGAAGGACAATAAGAGTCATTTTCATAAATATAACAATTATGGATATCTAGGAAAGCTTTGATTACATAATATTGGTTAGGGTTAGAAGACTGAAGAGTTGGTTTTACCATGATTTGATTATACATATGAGGAATTAAAGACATGGGCAAGATGATCTACAAACAAGTCAAAACTCTACCTATATTGAATATTCAATTTTAAAAATTCTTTTGGATGAAAAAATTTTTCTTCAAGAGAAGCATGCCTAATAAATTTGGAAGATCTTTCCTAGCATGCCTATCTTATTAAAAATTCTGAAAACATCTTAAACTCATAGATTAAATAATTTTCAAGATTATTAAATATACCTTCTATAAATTCAACATCAAAATCAAAATTAGAGAACCCAAATGACCATCTTAGCATTCTAGGGTAGGCAATTTTATTCATATTCTTACTTTATAGAAAACTTTTTAAACGATTTAAGTCAAAACAAATAAGAAATTTTTTTGTTTGAAGAAAAACCCTGAAGCTTTTAATGCCTTTGATTATGACTAATATTTCTTTATGAGTACTATGATACTTATGCTATGCTTCATTGAAAGATCTAGAAGTGTATCTACAAATTTCTTCCTTGTTATTTTCTTGTTCTTTTAGAATAGCTTCCAAAAGTCTTCTAAAGCATCTATTTTAAGAATTTTAAAATCATTTTTGGGAAGTTTGAGTTTGGATAAACTTTTTGCATTTTCCTTAATTCTTTTGAATACTTAAGTATGAACATTAGTCTAGGCTAGAGGAATGTTTGTAAGTTTCTTATTGAGTAATTCTTTATCAATTGCAACATTTGCATAAAATTATTAAACATAGTTTAGATAGTCTACAAATCATTGTAACTTTGTTTTTTCATTAATAATATCCAAATATTAATTTAACTTCTCGAGGATATGATCTTGCATTTAGATTTTTCCTTCTTTAATATGAATTCTAAAAGTTGTATTTCAGTAACTACAATAATCATTTTGGTTGAAGAAAGATCAAGACCATTGTATTTCTCAATTTGGTAAAATTGCTCTAGATGTTTTAAATGATCATGAACATTCTTACTAAAAACTAGGATATCATCAATGTAAACTATAATGTATATTTTATCCACACACACTTGAGATTGATGAAGCCATATTTAGTTTGAATGGTAGAACACACCATTTAAATAGTCCTTATTAAACTATAAAGGTAGTCTTCCATCTATCTTTTTTTACTATGTCTATTTTCCAAATTCCTAACTTGAGATCAAATTTGGAATACACATGAGATCCTTGAATTTTGGAAAATATATCATCTTTGGATGGTATGGAATGTTGGTTAGATTCTATATATTCATTTGATGGTTTGTAATAAACTAATAACCATTTCTTTTCTCTGATTTGCTCTAATTTTTTATTTATACAGAATGCATCACATGCAAACTTACTTATACTTGGAATTACAAGTTGTTTTTCTAAAAGTTGGTTTATTTCTTAAGCACATTCTTTTCTCAAAGAATGATTCATACCTATATGATGTGTTTTTGCTTTTAATTCTACTTCTTATTTTAAGGGAATTTGACACCAATGCTTCTTAATTTCCTTAAAATCTCTAGAATTTTATGAACTTAATGTAGGAAGTTTTTGATGTATACTATTGAATTCTTATTGTGTTTTATTTAAAACATTAACAACCCAACTTATGTTTATAACTTTATCTTCTACTTATTTTTGGAAAAAACTATTATAATTATTTAACCTTGAAAAAGTAATATTTTTAAAAGTAACATGTTTAGTATTTAAAGCATAAGGACCTAATTTATCCAATCCATTGGCTCATATTAGCAAATCATAATTATTCAATTCACAATGTAGAAAATGCAAGTTTATTATTTCTTTTCCTATAACTAATGGTATATCTGCAACAAATTTGATAATTACCTTTTTTTTGTTGAACTACAGGTGCGTATGAGGATGAGGTTTTCACAAATTCCTAGGAATTACTTTTCATATACACATATAGGATTCTACCCTAGTATCTAGAAGGACATCCACCTCGTATACCTTAATTCCATGGAAATTTATGTAGAAAATGCAAATAGGAAGGGTTGTAACATTCATAATGAAATATGAGTCATTGTATTGGTTTTTTCTTTTTTTCTTTTTTGTATTTCCTTCTCATATTATTAACCCTAAAAAGTTGCTTCTTCATATTCTAAGCCATGTAATTCAGCCTATGTTTATTGGATAAATTATTTAAATTGATTTATCCTAGCTTGTCTTAAAATATATTGTGACAAATAAGATGTCTAACTATTTAAAGTTCTTCTCCTATTTGATCTATTGGTTGAGAAGAACTCCCAAAATAGTACTCTTCTTCTTCTTATTCCCATTACTCAAGATGTATAAGTTTAGCTTCTACTAGTTTCTTATATATGTATTTTCATAGTTTTTGAGCATGATCTTGATTTATTAATTATTCTTTTTTATAGTATATCTTTCTAGAGAGATTCACTTATCGACATTCCAACTTGGATTTTTATCTCTTTGTGCTTTAAGTTGATTAATTTGACTAAATATTGACTCAAAATCTAATGAGGTAATTAACATATTACAATAGAAAACCTCATAATCCAAGTTATCATCATTAATTCTAGTTAAATATCATTCATGCCAAACATGGGATCAAAGACCTTTCTTTGGTGACTTTTAAGGAAAATGAATTTAGAAACATTGAGAAGAAGTGAGTTTCATGCATTATGTACAATGAAACAAGATGCAATTGCATGCAACAAGTATGAGCAATCAAAAGTAGGACTACCATAGGATGAAAATTATATGTTAAACTAGCAAGTATTCAAACATGCCCATAGGCAACAACCATGAAGTAGGAAGGCACCCAATGATTGACATCAAATAATAGCTCCACTTATATAATATGAATGAAATCCACAAATATCCTCACAAGAATTTATTAATAAGTTGAATGAAATGGAGTAGATCAGATACCAACTCTTAGACACATTATGTAGAAAAAAAGCCAAAGTAGATTGGAAAGAGTTAAAAATTCTAAAAACCTCTAAACCAAAACCCGTAAAATTAAAAAAATTACCAAAATTATTAAAAGTATGTGTTTTAAAATAATTTGGAACTAGTAATCATCAATTTTCAACTTACTAGGACCAAAAAGAGAAGCTACTAAAAGTTATCAACAAATAACCAATATCCTTTACTTGGTCATATGATGAGATAACTAGAATTGATTCATATCTATGTCAACACAAGATCTACATAGACTCCATCATCAAGCCCAAGTAATAGTCACAAATGAGGCTAAATTGAAAACTAAAACAAGTTGTTAAGAAGAAGATGAAAAAGCTCCTTAAGGTAAGATTCATCTATCCTGTGGTAGATAGTGAGTGGATGAGTTCACTTATCCTTATGCCTAAGAAAGTTAGGTAGTGAAGAGTCTGTATTGATTTCAAGCTATTGAATATGACCACTTTCAAGGATCACTTTTCTCTACCATTTATGAATCAAGTGTTGGACACCATCCCAAGACATAAATACTATAGTTTTCTAGATAAATACAGTGGTTAGAAATAGATTTAGATCACTCCAAAAGACTAGGCCAAAATAACATTCACAAATCCTAGGGGAACTTTTACATACAAGAACATGTCCTTAGGCCTATGCAATGCTCCTACCACTTTAAAAATTTTGTTCCTTAGCATCTTTTAGTAGTAGATTGATAGTGTTATAGAAGTATATATGGAATACTACTCCACCTATGATGCTAATTTAAACAAGAATTAGACCATCTTAAGCAAGTTTTGAAATGATGCATGGAGATGAACTTAAAGCTCAATTAGCAAAAGAGCCATCTAATGGTCTAGGAGGACATTTCCCTAGGACACTACATTTTAAAGAAGGGCGTTAAGATAGAATCAAAGAAGATATGAGTGGTCTAAGAAATCACAAACTAACCTCAAATAGTAAAATATGTTAGATCCTTCCTTAGATACATTAGTTACTATAGAAGCTTTATTAATAATTTCTTCAAAATTGCCAAGCCATTAGTAGAACTGACCAAGAAGGATATGTCTTTTGAATGGACTAAGAAATGTGAGCATGCATTATAGCTCTTAAAATAAAAGTTTGTCAAAATACCAATTCTACAAGAACCAAACCAGTCTAAGCCCTATCATATCATTATAAATGTGTTCAATTTTTCCTTGGGAGTGGTACTCACATAATTAAAGGATTAGAAATAACCATATCACATTTACTATGTAAGAAAAAGCATTGCAAGTGCAAAGGTAGACTACACCACAACAAAGAAGAAACTAATGATAGTGGTATATGCACTAGAAAAATTCAAGCACTATATGCTTGGATATCATGTCTTTGTGCATACAGATCATAGTGTTATCCATTTCTTGATGAACAAACTAGCAATGAATCCTTGCATCATATGCTGGCTAGTGATCCTACAGAAATTTGATCTTATAATAATGGATAGGAAAGGAATGAAAAATGTATTTGCAAATCATTTTTCTCAGATGAAATGGGATAATAAGAATGATGAAGAGCTTCTTTATGACTAATTTTCTAGTGAGCTACTCTTTACTACAATAGTTGTGATCATAACTCAAAAATCCACAACCTAATATGTTGATTTCCTCTCCTATCTACTCATATAAGAGACTCCTACTAAATGGGATCATAAGAAAATGCAATAATTCCTCCACTAGGTTAAGCACTACATAGAGATAGAGAGAAACCCCTATGAAATTTGCACCAATGGTATCATAAAATGATGTGTTCCTAATGATGATCAACCAATGATTCTTCAAGATGCTCACGAGGATCCTTGTGGAAGCTACTATGCTAGAAGGAGAATAGCCTTTAAAATCCTAATGGCAAGATATTTATGGACAACAATCTTAAGAAATCCATATCACTTCATCCATTCATGTAAACACTATAAAGGATTAATCACCAATATGGAAGGACCTCAATAGTGGATTCAACAACTAAAGCCTTTTGATCTATGGAGGATTGATTTCATGGGTCCTATCTCTCCAATGTCTAATGGGAAATCTTATTTTATTGTTAGTGTTGATTATTGTACCAAGTGGGTAGAGGCTAGAGTTGTCATCAATTGTACTTCCATCACTATAGCTTGATTATTTCAACAATAGGTGGTAAATAGGTATGGTGTGTCTTGTGCACTAATTTCTAAAAATAGAATACAATGCATAGGTATCACCCTTAGAAAGTTGATGCAATGCTTAAGGATGGAGCATAAACTCACAATGTTGTATCATCACTAATGAGCTGTGATATTGGGGCTGCAATATCACATCTGCGATATTGGGTAAACGATATCGGAGCCTTCCAATTGATATCGGACATCCAATATCGGGGCCTGTCTTGTTGCCTATAAATAAGAGGTGGGCGCACTTGGTTTGGCAATAGTTAGTAAATTAGTCTTAGTCCCTTACCCAAATTCTTTCCTTTTTTCCTTCTTAGAGTTAGAATTATTTCTGAGTGCCCACAATAGGATTCATAAAGCAAATGGATCTTTATTCGAGCACTGTGTACCTGAGCACACCTTGTGGCCAGAAATAAAGAAAAACTTTGTGATAAACCTTATAGTATTCAGAATGGCTTATTTAATGCTATTTACAATTATTTAATGCTTTTCTTAGTTAATTAATATTCTCTCTCTCTCTTACCTTGTTAACTCTCCCAAGTAAGCACACTCAATATGACCACTTCAAGTATGCGTGGAACACTTGGTAACCCAGTAACGATTAGCATTTGGTAATCCCAGTAGTGTTGCATTGGTTCAGGATGTGGACGACAAGTGGGAACGGATGCTAGTGTTAGGACTAGTTAGAGCATAGTTAATTAGTTAAATTAAATTGGTTACTTAATTAGTTCACTTCTCCCTTTGTAGCACCAGGACATAAAACATAAAAATATATAAAAATCATATACCTCAAGTTTACTTAACCATACAATCATGCTATACAAGTAAGCTTGGAAAGACAATGATTGACTAACCCATTTGGGTTCTGTAAAGGTGCATAAGCACTTACTCCTTGGAATTTGACTAGATCGTGTGTGTATGCTCATATTCATATGGTTGAGCGTAGGGATACCTCTCCACTCATCATTGGCATCGTTGCCAGGGACTTTGTTGTTTGTGCGCTAGCTGGAACTTAGGAAATCTTCACATCATTGGAATGAACCCTTAGGGTTGGTTACCTTACAATTACTAAAATGAAAATTATTGCACACTGAATAGACAATTATGTCTCCTTCTTCTTATGAGAGTGTTTCACTGCCTAGGTCTGATACATGGAACAATTGGAGGCGTAGTACACATGATAATCCACCAGTCCCTTAACAGTTTCATGTGGTATACATTCATCCCAATGAGTATATACCAAACTTTACCTTTATCCTCCACCAAGATGAACAACTACATTGGCATGATTTAGAAGATAACATAGTGTTACCTCCCAATCGCTCAGTCCCAGGCATGCTCCTTTGTGATCTCACACAAATTGGTATGCAGCACTTATAGGCAGAGTATGTTGTGCATGATCACGAATCGAGAGAGTATCAACCTATGAAGGCACAACATCAAAGGGATCTCCAATAGGAGAGACCTCATGAATCCATGAAGGGGAAGTTGTCTTAGAATGTCCCATAAGTCATAGGTAAAAATGAGGGTAGTGAACCTGCCTCAGGAAGTCTTCCACACAATGATGTTCCTCCCATTGACTTCAGTCAAGGGGTGGTATATCAAAATCTTCACTCAACTATCCATAACCTAGATTCTTATACTGACAGACATAAAGGATTTGAAAAAGGAACAGGAACACATGATAAAGATGGACATTCTAATCGTAACCATGATCAAGGCCACGACCACCGAAGAGAAGGAAGTAGGCACCATCATGGTGACAGTCCTCCTTCTTCTTTACCTTCATCATCTCCTTCACCCTTTCCTTCAGGATCTAGACGTAGTTGTAAGGAAAAAGACCCTGAGGATAATGGTAAGCGAAACGAGAATCATAGACAAAGTAGCTAAGAAAGGGGACAAGGACATTCTAGAGAAACTCATCATAAAAGGACGAAGAGTAGGGAACAATATAGGCATCATAGATGCCATAGACAGTATGATCATAATGAACCCCTACTCGCTACCTGAAGTATGCTAGATATAACTAAGGTTGTTAGAATCCCAACAAGGCACCAAAAAGATAGTAGAATCAAAAGATTGGACATGAACAATATCTCATGATTTGAAGGAGGATACAATGTTGATCCTCAAAATCATTTGCAAGCGTTTCATGATGCATGTACTTGAAAAACATAGAAAACAAGTGGTAAAAACTCAAGTTGTTTCCATGGACACTGATCAAGGAAGCGGAAAGCTGGTACCAGTCCTTAGAACTAGAATCCATTCACCAATGGAGTACCATGTTAGAACTATTCAATGATAAGTATCAAATGTACTCCTGAGTGTCCAACCTGTGAAAGCAAATCCAAGGAGGACATGAACCCTTGGATGCTACCATGGGCCAATATTATGCACTATTACATCATTTCCCAAGCCATGGTTACTCGCAAAAGGAACAACTACACCATCTTGTAGATGGGCTTAGGCACAAAACACAAAGAACTATTAGGACTTATGCCCAAGGAAGGCTATCTGAGCTTAGGGCCCATCAAGTACAAAGATTGTTGGAGCAAGGTGAGTTAAGGAAAAGAGAGAGTGCAAAAGAATATAATAGAGATCCTTCCCTCTAAAAGAAGGGAATTAGATTTTTTGAGGATGAAGAAGAGTCACCACTTGAAGAGATGGTGAATAGGAAAACCTTGCCCATTCAAAAACTTGCATCAAAAGTATTGACAAAGGTGGACCAAATGTGGGACTCCCTAGATAATAGATTTCAAATAGTTCTCAAAATAGTAGAGGAGTCTAAAGAGGAAGGTAGTGATCGAGAAAAGAGAAAAAAGAGAGAAGCTAAATATGCACGTAACAAAGGTAAGAGCAAAGTTACCATCATCGAAGAGGTTGTGGATTCAAATACAGATAATGATGGTGGATGTGAGGTATGTCAATATGACCATCCTAAAGGATGTTACCCTATAATCTCACATTTGCAGGAGTCTGGGGTGTATGCACTCAACCCATGATTAAACAGAAGGTAAACACCTTGAAGGTTACCTTATCCCCAAGGTAACCCAAGGTAGTTCCACCAATCCTTGATGCATTATCCAAGTGGAACTCCACCACAACCAAATAAGTAGTATCAACAGTGGCAGCACCCACAATCATGAGGAATGCCACCACCACGTCAACAGTACCCTTACTGTCAACCCAACCCATATGGATACTACATGCAATAGCCAATCTCTCCACATGACTCTACTAGTCACATTACCCCCCAACCTCACTACCAAACCCATGAGTATTATAAAACTTCTTCTCCTAGGGGTGTTGTTCCACAAACATATTATCCTTCTCATCTGGCTACATCTCTTCCACGCTTAACTCCATTACCACCTGCTCCAACCATGTAGGGTGAGTTCCCTACCCAGCCGCAGTAATGTAATGCTACAAGGGTTGTTAATCCTCACCCTATTGTTGGTTTAGACAATCACACAAAGAAGAGACCTTTCTTTAGAACCAACAGTCCAACTAAGTCCTGACAGCCATAAGCGGCTAATTGTCCAAATGTCTAACTATCATCCAAAACGTTGGAACTCCCTTCAAACCAAAGGCCACATTCAATGCACACGGTCATGTTGACGCATGCCATTACCAATTGGATTAAGGCTAGCCATCTTCCTAGGAAATTCTCCAATCCTGGGAGTCCTTTTTTATATTTACAAATTGCTAGGAATGAGTCGTGCAAAGCTCTTTTGGATTCAAGTTCTGGTGTCAACTTAAATTTCTTAAGAAATGTACAAAGCATGGAACCTCCCTCCACTAAAAAAGAGTAACATTCATTTAGAGTTGGCCAACCAGTCCATCACTGTTCCATTAGGACTAGTGGAGGACATTGTTACCACTGTTTGTGAATGGTCGTATCCAGCCAACTTCCTAGTGATTCAAATCAACAACTGTAAGGGGAACTTCCTTATCATAATGGAAAGAGCATGGCTAAGCACAATTGACACACACCTAGGAATACAAGATCTTTCCCTAGAAATATCAAAGAAAAATACGTTTGGAAAGATAAAGAAGAAGAAATTTTCATGCATCACATACAGTGACACAGGGTGTAGTTGCAGAAGTCCTGGTTTGTACAACGTTTAACATTGCCTGCATGCAACCAATGTGCACAAGTAACTAACATAAAAGGATGCCTGTATGCAGTAGCCACAAGACAGGAAGGCACCTAGTAGCTAACAGCTGACCAAGAGAGCAACTCAACTATATGCATGGAACCAACTGAGGGTTTGACTTGCACTTACATCGATAGCATAGACACATTAGAGTAAGCCCATCGCCAACTTCCAAGTCTCGACATTGAAAATATCAACTGGGGAAAGTTGGAAATCCCTAAAAAATTTAAGCAAGAGCACCTAGAGTTAAAATTGTTGCCCACTGGTATGGAGTACACATTTCTCAAAAATGGAAAACCGATAATTATTAATGCTAGGCTTGCTCCTCAACAAAAAGAGAGACTGCTGAAAATGATGAAAAAATGGTCAAAAGCCTTCACTTGGTCATATCCTAAATTAACCGGAATAGACCCTAGGATATGCCAACATAGGATTTACACTGACCCCTCCATGAAGCTTGGATAACAACCGCAGAGGCGATTGAACCCAAAGCTGAAGCAAGTGGTTAAAGAGGAAATTGAACAACTTCTAAAAGCTGGGTTCATCTACCCCATTGCTAATAGTGAATGGGTTAGTCCATTAGTTATTGTGCCCAAAAATGGAGGTAAATGGAGGGTGTATATAGACTTTAGGCTACTAAACATGGCAACATTCAAAGACCACTTTCCATTGCCATTCATCGACCAAGTCTTAGACACCATTGTAGGGCATTGCTACTATAGTTTTCTAGATGGATACAGTGGATACAACCAACTCCAAATAGCATCAAAAGACCAAGCCAAGATCATGTTCACAAGTCCTTGGGGAACATTTGCATACAAATAGATGTCATTTGGCTTGTGCAATGCTCTTTCAATGTTTCAACGTTTGGTTCTAAGTATCTTTCAGCAGCAAATAGGGAATGGTGTAGAAGTCTTCATGGATGATTTCTCCACCTACGGAGCAAACTTCAATCAAGCATTAGATCGATTAGAGAAAGTACTAAAATGATGTGTTGAAACCAATTTAAGACTCAACTAGCAAAAAAGCCATTTAATGGTCCAAGAAGGCATAGTATTAGGGCATAAGGTTTCACAAACAGGGATACAGGTAGATCTTGAAAAGATTAAAGTCATCCAAGGAATCATGCGTCAACTTGAAACTGTGAAAGACATCTGATCATTCCTTAAACACACTAGCTATTATAGAAGATTCATAGAGAAATTTTCAAGGGTTGCAAAACCATTGGTTGAACTAACAAAAAAGGATGTACCTTTCAAATGGACCAAAGAATGTGAGTTAGCTTTTCAAAATTTAAAACAGAAGCTTGTAGAAATACCTATTCTACAAGCTCCTAACTAGTCTAAACCATTCCATATAATGACTGACACGTCCAACTTTTCTTTAGGAACTGTACTTACATAGTTAGATGACCAGAAATGACCCTATTACATTCATTTTGCAAGTTGAAGTATTGTTGGTGCACAACTCAATTACACCACAACAAAAAAGGAATTAATGGCTATGGTGTTTACACTAGATAAGTTCAGCCACTATGTATTGGGCTATGAGGTATTTGTACACATAGACCATAGTGCAATTTGGTTCTTGTTGAACAAACCAATGGTGAGCCCTTGCATCATACGATGGTTTATAATCCTACAAGAGTTAGATCTTACGATGATAGATCGTAAAGGCACCGAGAACGTTGTTGATGATCATTTATCTCGGTTAAAATGGGACAACAAAGAGGATGAATATCTGCTTTCTGATCACTTTCCTAATGAATTCCTCTTTGCAAGTGTAGTAAATAATCAATTAATCATGGAAATAAATTGCTATAGTAGCATTCTTACCTATCTCCTTACACAAGAAACACTACAAGAGTGTGACGCTAAAAAGAAATAGCAGTTTCTTCACCGAGCCAAATATTTCATGGAAATCAATGGATACCTTTATAAGGTATGTCTAGATGACATGGTTTAATGGTGTGTTCCCGATGTAGATGTAGATCAATTATGAGTTCTCCAAGATGCTCATGAGGGTCCTTGTGGGGGTCATTATGCTGGGGAAATGAATAGCCATTAAAATCTTACTTGCAAAATATTATTGGCCTACANCGAATAGCCATTAAAATCTTACTTGCAAAATATTATTGGCCTACATTGTTCCAGGACACTCATCATTTCATCCAATCTTGTGAGCACTGCCAACATGATGGGGGAATGACTGCTAGAATGGAGGATCTGCAATAATGGATTTAACCTTTAGTACCCTTCGACATATGGGGAATTGATTTTATGGGGCCTATTACACCAATTTCTAATGGAAAAGCCTACATTTTTGTTATTGTTGACTATTTCACAAAGTGGGCAGAAGTAGCCGCTGTTACGGATTGTACATCATCTACCGTTGCACAATTTGTTCAACAATAAATTGTTAATAGGTTTGGTATGCCTTGTGCACTTATTTCGGATAATGATACACATTTTATAGGAGCAAATTTTCGAATGTTGATGCAACGCTTAGGAGTTGAACATAAACTGACTACACCATACCACCCTCAAGCGAATGGTCAAGCTGAAGTAACTAATAGGGAGATTACGAAAATACTAACAAGAACCATTAGCAAATATAGGTGAGACTGGAGCACCAAACTGAACGATGCTCTTTGGGCATACCACTCCACATGGAAACTCCCTATAGGCTACTCTCCCTATGAGTTAGTATACGGAAAACTCCCAATGCTTCGTATTCAAGCAGAACTTTGTATACTATCCACAGCATGTGATCTCAACCTTGATCTCAATCTAGCACAAAAAGAATGATTAATGAACCTTCACCTACTAGATGAGAACTGATTAGTTACCCTGTCATCTAATGAATTACACAAGGCTTTCAATAAACAACATCATGACCTAAAAATTAGAAAATTTAAGTACCAATCAAGAAATAAGGTCCTTTATTGGAACCCCACACACATGCCACAACACACTAAATTTCAAACATTGTGGGAAGGACCTTATATTATTTATGCAACTTTTCCTTTAGGGGCCATGATGATTTACAAACCTAAGAGCCTAGATAAGAAATTTTTGATTAACATCCAACAAACCAAACCTTTCCATGAGCCTAGAATAGCCTGTATCCATACTACCTCTGTTGGTGGAAAACCCTACTCATTATTTCGAATATCCTCCTTCCAACTCAGTCATGGGGGAGATGGCCAACAATGCTAACCATTCTAAGCCCTCAACTCTTTTTGTATTTTTCTTTTACACATCTTTTCAATTTTACTTATTTTTGTTTTATAACTCACATTTTTACTATTTCTTTGTTTGATTTACTTTCATTCGTCATATAATAAGTGCTCATGATGGTGGGTTCAACTATAATAATGTTGATTGGTAATGTTTGTTTTTTACCTTTGATTTTCAATGTTGATACTAAGATATGGTTTCTTTTGATAAAATAGGCAATGAGTCCATGTCATTCATTCATCCATTCAATTCTATGGTTCCCCTTTGTTTGGAAGTGTACTGTCCATTTTTTCTAAGAAAAACTTATTAATGAATTGGTGACTTGGTATGCTTCAAACCAAGGAAGGACTCAATGGTTGAAAAGACTGTGACTTCAAGGGGATTTGATGCACTTGTACTGGCTATTCTCTTGGGTACTTGGATGCTTTTCATGAGTCTTATGCCATTCCGCTATTAACCAAATATTAGGAAGTTGAATGAATCTAAATAAGTCTTTGCATGGTGTCGTCCTCATGCATAAAAAAAACTACTAGGAATGAATTTTATTCAGTCACCTCAACCATATAATATACAAGGGACTCTACACAACCTTGCTCTTGGGATTCCATTCCATTTCCTCCTCTCCTTCCATATTTCTTCCCATATTCCACCTCATTTTCGATTTTATGATTAGTCTATGTCTTGGTTGATGCATTGTTAGTCTTTGATAAACTCTTGTGGGTAAGTTCTTAACCATTGTTTCCATATGTCATTTCGAGAGCCTACGAACTCTTTGGTTTGCGAGTCTATTAGGGGATAAAAGGCATGAGCTTGCTTTGGGGAGGACCCACTAGCATTTCTTTTTAGTGCAATTATTAAGTTCTTTCCTTTAAACATTCTTTGCAATCAACCATTTCTTATTTCATCCCCATCCATTTTATTGGCTCCATCGTTGTTATCACCCTCATCTTCATTGTTCCTTTAGTTTTTCCACCCTATCATTACTAGAGGTTTGCTCTTAGTTGTGGGGGCCCTGTCACAAGTTTTTCCATTCAATTACCTATCTCACCCCTACACCTTGGGTAGTTATCAGTTCAAAACCTCTAACCCAGTATCTGCCATATCCATAACCCAGCCAATGAGCTTATATTGAGGCAAGGTATTAACTACATTATGATTTAATTATACTTGCTAATTCATGATTATGTTGTGTGTGTAGATGGTGATTACACAAACAATGGACTAAGATAGGGGGAAGCACTCGGGTTAGACTAGAGCTAGAGCATTTACGCAAGGAAAAAGTTTGTTCATGTGGCAATGGATGAACAACGGAATGCACATTTCTGACACGACAGCAACGTGCCTCATTTTTTTTCTCTCTCTCTTTCTCTTCAAACTGTCAGATGAGGGTCTAGATGTCATCTATGTATAGTGTTCACCACAATGGGTGTGAACACCAATTTTGTAATATGTTTGTCGATCCGTTCACCGGGCACTTTGAGTATGTTATTCCCTATCATTGTTAGTTCTCATTCAATCAATAATTCCATACCTTCCCAATATTTTGTAAGAAACTCAAGGACAATTTTTCATTCAGTCATGGGAGTATGATGAGCCACGATATCAGGGCTGCAATATCGCATCTGCGATATTGGGTACACAATAGTGGAACCTTCCATGCAATATCGGACATCTGATATTGGGGCTTGTCTTGTCGCCTATAAATAAGAGGTGGGAACACTTGGTTTGAAAATAGTTAGTAAATTAGTCTTAGTCCCTTACTCGAACTCTTGCCTTTTTTCCTTCTCAGAGTTAGAATTATTTCTGAGTGCTCGCAGTAGGAGCCATAAAGCGAACGGATCTTTATTCGAGCATTATGTACCTGAGCACACCTTGTGGACAGAAATAAAGACAAACTTTGTGCTAACCCTTATAGTATTCAAAATCACTTATTTAATGTTATTTATAGTTATTTAATGCCTTCCTTAGTTAATTAATGTTCTCTCTCTCTCACCTTGTTAACTCTCCCAAGTAAGCACACTCAGTACAACCACTTCAAGAATGCGTGGAACACTTGGTAACCCAGTAATGATTAGCGTTAAGTAATCCTAGTAGTGTTGCACTAGTTCAGGATGTGGATGACAAGTGGGAACAAATGCTAGTGTTAGGACTAGTTAGAGCATAGTCAATTAGTTAAATTAAATTGGTTACTTAATTAGTTCACTTCTCCCTTTGTAGCACTAGGACATAAAACATAAAAATATATAAAAATCATATACCTCAAGTTTACTTAACCATACAATCACGCTATACAAGTAAGCTTGGGAAGATAATGATTGACTAACCCATCTGGGTTCTATAAAGGTGCATAAGCACTTAGTCCTTGGAATTCAACTGGATCGTGTGTGTACGCTCGTATTCATATGGTTGAGCATATGGATACCTCGCTGTTCATCAATCCCCAAGGTAATAGTCAAGCAAAGGTAATAATGGAAAGATTACATAAATCCTAACCAAGACAATTAGTAGATATAGGAAAGATTAGAAAAAAAACTTAATGATGCCTTATGAGTCTATTGCTTCAAATGAAAGTATATGGTAAGTTACCCAAACTTTTAATCCAAACTAAACTAGATACACTGAACACTACATGTGACCTTAACTTGGACATCAACCTAGCATAAAAAAATAACTAATAATCCTTAATATGCTAGATGAAAATAGAAGAGTGCCCCTCATGATAAATGAAGTTCACAAGGCATATAACAAATAACATCATGATGCTAAGACTTGAAAGGTAGAGTTTCAACCCATAGATAAGGTACTCTATTGGAATCACACTTATTTATCTTAATGAATGAAATTTCAAACATTATAAGAGGGACCTTACATCATACATTCTACCTTTCCTTTCATAGCCATGAAGGTTTACCATCCAACTAGCCTAGACAAGCATATATTGGTGCACTTTCAATAGGTAAAACCTTTTAATGACTTCCAAGTAACTAGGGCTTACAATAATATCTCAATACAAGGTTAAGCTTACTTCATTTTTTGAATCTCCTCCTTCCAACTTAATCATGGGGGACATACCCATCTAGCCTAATATATTGTAAATACATATTTTTCACCACTCTTTTTTTATACTCTTGATGAACAGCTAGGTATTCAAACACTCCACCATACAAGTCACAAGTGCATGCACGTGACCAATCATAATTTATGGATTGATAATGTAAGTGTGGTAGTGGTTAATAATTGATTCATGATCACTATTTTCACTTTGAGTTGGTGAAGTACAAGTAGTATGGTTTAACTCTCAATGAGGTATATGATATCATTATGCTATAGGCTTTCATAATAAAAATGAAAATAAAATCTAAATCTAGGTGATAACAGAAATGTAAATCTATCCTCATCTATAGTAATAAGCATATATTCCTAGTTTGTCATATACATTCTAGACTCATGTAACCATTACTGGGATTACCAAGTAAATACACTACTAAGCGAATCAAGTGAAGTCACTACTAGGTTCCCAAACAATTACACTTAACACTTCAAACCTATCATACTCATTCCACCTTTCTAATGCACATGGAAAAAGTAAAGTGCTTATAAAATGTAAAGGACTTATAAAAATTAAATAACTATACTAAAGTTAACATGTTAAAGAAATGAAAATTAAACTAAGTAAAGAAAATGCCTAAGTAAAAATAAAGAAACTAAGTGTAATGCTGCAATGGTGAGAAACAATCTCGATCTTTATTTCCAGCCATGAATTGTACCCAAGTACAATCCACTCAAACAAAGATTTCATACAACTATTTGATAACACACTGCAAACATTCACTCTATCACTAAGTCTAAGTCACAAAGACAAATTGCAAGAATTTCACTAAGACTAGAATGAAAATTGTTCCATTGAGGTGACTAAGGATTGGTATTTATAGTACTAACCATGGTTCTCTACATTGCATCAATGATGACATATGTAGAACTACAATGTCATAGATGTGATATCATAGATATGATATCATGGATTATGAAAAATAGGTTTGTTTAACTGTTCTTTTAAATTTTTTATATTCTTCATACATTTTCTGTTTCTTGAAATTTTTCATTTTTTAATATTTCATTTCTTTTATTCATTTATTTTTAAAAATTTCTATGTTGATTATTGTTATTACATTATATAAGGATTACCATTCTTATGTACAAACCAACCATGTTATTAAAACTATGTTCTATGTTGATGGTTTATAAGGTAAACAATCGAACAAGATAATAAGTCCATAATATCCATCCCTCCATTTCTATTAATAAAATATCCACATCATGAAAGTAATATGATTCATTCACATTAAAACTAAAAAGAATTCATGATCTATCTACCTGAAGGAAGGGAGAAGAACCAAGAGGGAATGGAAAAGGATGTGGCATCAAGCAGATTTGTTGATTCTCTAAGCTTTTTCTATGAGTCTTATTACGCTATATGGTGTATTATTTCTCATGTTGTAATTTTGGAAAAAAGCATGTTCTCTAATAACTATTATCTTCAAAAAAAAAAAGAAAAAAAGAATAAGAGAGAAAGCAAAGAGACAACATGCATCTAAAGAACTCTTAGGAACAAGTACTAGTCATGGGGCTAGAAAGACATTAACCATGCCTAAAGGTATTCCTCTGACAAAAGCTAACATTTCTTTGAATAATTTTCAAATCATACAATTACTTTTCTACTATCATTTTTCATAGTTGTGATGGTCTCATAGTTGTAACTTTAAAATGATGTGATGCAATGCCACTAATGCAAGTATGAACTTGGTCTGGAAATTAGATGGAGAGATATTCTGATGATTTTAATCACAGCCTTACACAATAACCTATTATGAAAATTCTAAGGTATCTCACATCCCAATTTTTCCAATTTCTTCTAGTTTCCATCATCCACCTCACTACCATAGATTTTGGTCTATCTAATAAATTTTATTCAAGTATAGTGCAAGGTTTTGATGGTAATGGTTTATAAACTTAATTGATATTAAATTTCCAATATGTCTACAAACATCTTGTGCAATGGTTATACAAAGGTAATAAGGGCTTGAGCCTACTTTAGGAAGGACCAACTTATATAGCTCTTCGACATATAGTTTATACTCCACCTCCATGTTTCTAGTCACATTCAACTACAATCCCAAAAATAAATGTATCCTTCACTTTTTTCATCTTCTCATGGACCTTCTTAGAAATATAAAGCCTTATTTCTAATTATTTGAGCTTTCATGTTTTTATGAATCTCCATTAGAACTTCATGGTTATTACCCTCAATCCTAGACCTTTTGTTCTACTCTCCTTTGATCTTCGAATTCCTTTAAAATTTTGAAATTTTTCTTAGTTTTCTTTAAGTGAAAACTTTTTTTTAATTAGCCACATCGACACATTTCTGTTAACACAAGACAAAAAATCTATATATATGTGCAACACTCAGTCATTTTTCCATCATTTTTCTTCAAATGAGTGGGGATTTTTTGTCATTTTCAAAGCCTAGAATCTTTCTATAGCAATAACTTATCCTTGGAGCATTTGATTCAATCCATTTTTTATCTTGTGAGCTCTCAGAGTTGAGCTCTACATCATGGGAGCACTAAACATTGATTTTTCAACAAAGCCTAATACCCCACATTAACTAACATAGGTAGCTAAAACATAACTAAGGCATGAATGATGATAAAAAATTAATTAATTAAAATTAAATATTTAAAAGATGTAACTACCTTAGGGCTTCAAATTCCAAAAATCTGCAACTAATTAAGAATGTTAGAGCTATATTTTTCAAATTTAGGCTAATAATGGACAATCAAAGGTTACCTACACTTATCCATAATCATCCATGTGATTGCAGATGTCTCCTAAATAAGGTTCTCGAGTGAGTGGACCATAAAAGCCCAAAAAAATTACCCAAGATGAGAAAAAAGATAATAGCAATGGCAACAAAAATAGTAAGGTAAGCAAGCTATCAAAGCAACACACACCATTGGACCACTTCAATAAGAATTGAAGTGGAATCTATTCAAAAAATTCCCATAGCTGAAAATAGGTAATCAAGGCAAGATGAAGTGCCCAAACCTAGGTCAAACCTAGAAGTCACTCTAATGAACACATGCCTAGAAAAAATCCATAGTAAGAGAACCTAGAGTATAGTTCTTTAAGAACAAAGCTTTGGACCCTTCATTGAGTTTACACTTGAGGAGGTTCTAGCCTAATTTCAATTGTTCCTATTATGGTCCACTATTTCTACCAATGGGAAATGGATCATAGTAGAGGCCTTAGAATTATCCAATGTTGAGGCAAAGCTTGAAAAGATGTTTACCCAAGTATATGTGAAAGTGAAGAAGGAGTTGACATAGTGATGCTATGAAATGGATCACAAGCAGTATCATACCCTAACTAAGAAAGAGATAATTTACTTCAAGATCGTAACCTACCATTTGAATCCCATGGTGTAGCTAAAGCAAATTATAGTCTTCTCCATCTAGGAATGCACTACTTTAAGTAGAAAATTCCTAATAAAACTACCATAGTTAATATTCTTGCATATTAAGAAGAAATTTAATGAAAATGAAAAAGATAGGAAGACACTCCCCTTTACATGCTTAATCAAAAAAATTGTATAAGATGGAACAGATAGTTCACCATACCAATGATACATTTTACAAGGCTCCTAACACATCATAATAAGAGATGATAAAAGATAAGGCACCTACAAAATTTCAAAAGGAAGCACTACCACCATCTATGCAAGAAACATCTATCACAAAAGAGTGTTTATGGCAACTTAGGAAGCAACAACAACAACAAGTACCAGAAAGTGGTGGCAAACCATCAATCTACTATCTAGTCATAAGCCACTTAAATGAGGTTACTAGGACCATCAACTAGCTAATGAGTAAATTAAGTAATTTTTTCTCCTCTCCATAAGCCTAAGATATTATTGATACTAACTCCATCACAAAAGAATTCATGTTATCCTTACCTAGTAAATAGGTTTTAAAAATTTCAAGCAACTCTAAGGCCTTGTCTATGATTTTTGAGGAGAGGAAAGGTGCAACAATCCTAGTCATGCCATATAAGGGCCAAGAGATAACTAGGAAGGTGATTACTAATAACTTCAGGGAACCTCTAAATACTCCTACAACATATGTACTAGATATAACTATCATGACATATGTCAAAATATCTACAAGAAATAGGAGCAAGAGAATAATAGCAACTTGACATCAAGAGGTGTTAGAATGACTAGTGGAATTTGGACAAAAAATTTCAAAAATATTTTATAGTTTAGAAGACATTTCTACAACCTAGTTAAAGCTATTAGAGATAAGAGGAAAGCTCCTAATCATAAACGTGCAACTGGAATAAGATACCAATATCAATCAAAGATTGCTAGCACAAGTTGTTGATTTAAGAGCCTACTTATCTAGTCCTATTATCCTACAGCTTGAACTAATGAGGGCTGAAGCTTTTCAGAAGCTTTAAAAGAAACTAAAAGAGGCTAATAATGTAAAATAAAATGTAGTGTGGGATGTATCATTCTCAAACATCATGCTTACTACTACAAACAATGACCTCTTTTAGACATGCAAGGAGAATAAGCTACTGACAAAAGAAAGTTGATGCCTACTGAAGGTAGAGATACAAAAGAAGTAATTGGTTGAATACCTCAAGTAGCAGCAATAATAACTTGTGAAGGTAAACTAGGATGTGAGAAGATTAGCCATATAAAACATGAACCTATCAATAAATGAGATGTATGCCATAAATTAGATGATACCCATTAAGATCGCTACCTAGAAAAATGAAGTTCTAAAATATAAAAAATGATTATAGGAACTAAGTTGACATGCTCTAGGAAGCAAATGAGAAAGAAATCAAGCTAGCAGAAGTAAAAATGAATGACGTCCTCTAGCACCTCCAACAACATGGTGATGTATGACAACTCATCTTTGATGGGCTAAACACATACAATAAGATGGAACTTTGCATGAAGAAGCTACAAATTGAAGAAATGATAGAGTACATGGAACTAGACAACCTCCAATATGTACTTTTGGTGATGTTAACTATAGTATAGCTAAGATTAAAGCTAAATAAGCAAGTGGCTAGCTCCTACATTTTGTATGAGGTAGAGTTCAAGCTTCACAAACAGATTAAGTAAAAGCTAGATATAGCTAATGTAGAGCTTGAGGATCTTAAAAGTAGATTTAAAGATTACTGACCAGTTGTAGAGAACTTAACAAAACAAATGACAAACCACTAGGAGCTACAAAACAATGTGCATTTTTCAACATCAAATACAAGCAATTTTGACCTATATAAATGTCATATTCATCACATTTATGGCACCTTTGGTCAATAGCTTAGCTAAACTCTTGTAGTTTTTCTCTATGAAAGTTAGAATGTTTTTTTCTCTAAGTTTTTGCAGTGTGAATTGAGTTAATTATATAGAATTTCATTCAAGTATATCATGTACTTTGATACTTATGCATGATGACAATAAAATCAAGATTGGTTTCATCCATTGTAATACTTGGACTAGCATTTAGCTTACTTTTCAACACTTTACTTTTGATGCACTTTACTTTTTTAAATATTAAATATTCCATTCAATAGTAGCACTTGAGTATGGCTACTTTAAGCATAATATATTAACAGTTGATAAACCCAGTAGTAGATATTTGGTACGCCCAGCAATAAACACTTAATAACCAAATGATGTTAATAGTAGTTCAAGATGTATACAGGAAGTGGAAACTGATGCGCAATGCTTAGAATAATCTATTACTTTTTGCACTTTGTTAATTAGCTAATAAATCTCTTATTATAAATATTTCAATATTTTAATGATAACAATAATAATGTTCCTATCATACACTCAAATCAAACTTAATAATATTCCTTGAACCAACACAAGTTGTGGTTAGGAAGATAATGATTAGTGATTTCATGCTTAATTATTTAGAACATATTGCTAGTCCAAGTCCATGAAATTGAACCAAATTACATGTAAATATTTGTGATCTATATGGTTGAGCGTAAGGGAATCTTGCCATTCAACAATCTTGATGTTGTAATGGTCATATTGGAAATATTATTAAAATATTAAAATTTACTCTAATGTATCTAAGTGCAAGAAATAAAATCTAATCTAGCCTAAGAAATGAGCAGTCATTCCCAACTTTTCATACATATTCTAAACATATACTACCATTGTTGGATTACCAAGTTTGCACTACTAAGCTTACCAACTATCAACACTACCAGGATTACCAAATGGTAATGTATTTATGCTCAAAGTTAGTCATAATTATTTTAAACTTATTTTACATGACTAATGTGTATTTCGAGAAAAAAATAGCAATTAAATGCATATGAAAATAAAAATTAAGCTATGTGAATACGAAAAAAAATTACATTAAAGTAAATTCTATACTAGGTCAAAGTGTTATCATGGAATGAAATAATCTTAGTCTTTATTGCCAGTCATCAAATGTTTCTAGGTACATAGCACTAGAATAAAGATCCCATAAAATCACTTCACACCACATTGTGGCTACAAAAAAACAAACAAAGCTACATTAGACTAAATGATCAAATAATACCATAAATGTGTTAGGCGACACATCTATATAGTCATTTACTAACACTCCATTAATGTTAATGTGTTAACATAGCTAATCCTATGTTGACGCATTTCATTTACATAGTTCACCAATCTACTATTCGTAAACCTATCATTATTTACACAAAAAAACACACACACAAATACAAACTCCAAAACTTGGAAGTGTGAATTTCATACACATTTACATATTTTTTGGGCATTTTTTACAAAAAATTAAGGGCAAAATTTAAAGTCTTACATTTTCAAAAATAGTTTAGATTATGGTATAACATCACCTATAGTAGTTATTTTGACTAAGAGGCCAACTACCAATTGTAAATATATAATGCTAAATAATACTCCATCTATAATGTAGGAAGAGCCTATTATCCTATCCATAACACTCTAGAAAGAGCCTATTAGTAATGATAAGTAATATTCCATTCATAACATTCCATGAAGAGCTTATCTAAAATTCTAAATAATATTCCATTTACAACATCAATATATTTCCATGCAAAAGATATGATGGGTGATTCAAGTAGAGGTACCTCTCATTTACAGGAGGATTTCAAAGGTGTGAAGTCTAGATTGCACATGGCTAGGAAAAGAGCTTAACCCATGGGGAAAGACCTCTAGAGAATGTATCCAAGAGATTGTGAGAGCATGTGAGTGGCAGTAGTAGCTTGGTAAGGAAGCAAATTTCATTCATGTACACACAATGGGATAAATCCTAGTTTCAACAACTATAGATGATAATTTGTAGAGTTGAAGATCTTGTAAGGTTTAAGAGCTCTAACAAACTTGGGATTATCATCTTAAGAAGAGTACTGGAGAAAAAAAAGAGTTCTTTAAAAATATGCTTATGAACATGTTCAGTGGGAGGGTTTCAAACATTAAGGAGTTATAGACATGGGTGGCTAGGGCATGTCTGAAGATCCTAGTACAATTTATCTTTCTTAAGGGATTCATGGTGTTGTTGATGGTTATTAAGGAAACTAATATGCACATGGTGGAATCAACCATGGCCTAAAGGATTGGTTGACCTATTATGCAATTTAAAACATAGGTTCTTGGACATTTGTTCCTTCAAAATGAGATTCACAATTAGATTCAAATAAAATAATAACTTGTCATGTAAATGCACTTCCCAAGGCTCTCAATAGAGTTTTGATCCATGAGGATTTTATGAAAGGTTGGTGAGATCTTTGAGGAACTACTAATGATTGACCCATCCATGTTCTTTAGGATCCTTAGTGTAGTGGCATAGATTTATTTTTACATGTAGGAGAATATGGAAATTTTACCTAGGATTTTTTGAAAGGTCCCCATGGATGATTCTTCCAACTAATTTTCTACGATAACTTTCCAAATATCTGTAGGATCTACACTCAATGCAACCATATTTCAACCCAATGTCCTCAAAACTTTTAGGCTAAGAAACCCTCAAAGGACACAAATATGAAAGAAGCTTGGGCTAGTTAGAGTGTTACTTCAAATGAAGAGCACATAAAGAAGAAATTTGAAGGAATGTAGAATGACAAGGGGAAGGCCATGGACTAGGATCCTTCAGAAAGAGTTCTAGCTATAGGCAAGGATGGAGTAATAGGCTCATCATGGCTAGTGGAATGACCTTTAATTTTTAACTTTTCAACTAGTAATAATAGAAAAGGAAAGGAAGCAGTGAAGGATGCCAAGGGCTCGTAGCTTGTTACATGAAAGAAATAGAACTAGGGAAATGAAGATAAGAAAAAATGACAAACCTAGGTGGGTAAATATGATGTTTTTCAAGAGACAAAACTTGAAGTTTTTCCTTAGTATGATTAGCCTCAATGGAGAAGATGTGAGGTCCCAGCTTAAGGCTTTAGTGGTAGGTTAGTTTGTGTGTGGAGGAATAGACTTGTCTTTAAAAATAGGATATTTTCATCTATTTTGGCTAGTATTAAGATGAGGGGATGAAAAATATGAATGTCTACAATCTAGTTTTCACCTCTTCATAGCCAAAGTTAAGAGGTATATGCTAGACATTGCTTCCAAGAAGAATTGGATTCTAGGGAAGTTATTAAAACTTTACCAAAAGATGGGAGGAGAGGTCTAGTTAGTTGATCTAAAATTTTGGGTATAACTCTTTCATGACTTGGATCATTTTGAGAAGGTTGTGAAGCTAAAGGTGTCCCTATGTTTCCCTATGTTTCTTCACTTGAAAATAGTCAAGTCTAGAGGGAAGGTGATTAACATATCCTAGATTAATTCTTCATTCCTCATTCATGTTTGATTCCTCACTATCTAATTGGTAAGGTCCTCCCCTAGGTGTTCTCTAATCATAAATCAATTATCTATGAATGGAAGATGAAGGCATTCAATAAACCTCTATTTTAGTTGAAGAATTTGTGGCTTTCAAAGAAATTCTTTCAGTCTAATCTTGATTGCATTTGGAGGTAGGAGGTTGCTAATGCTAGGTCTAAAGGAGTGGCAAAAAAGCTCTCTGAGTTCCAACATTTTTTCTCACAACAATAAAACATAATCATGATCCTATTAATATAGAAAGCTTTGGAGAAGGTTGAGCAGGTTCAAGTTCAGATGGACTTACTTCTAAAGTGGGGATCAATTATGCAAGATCTACTAAGGGTAGAGAAATGGGTGAGATATTTGGCTCATGAAGATTGGATTTATTGGAAATAGTGCTTAAAGAAAATATGGCTGAAAGAGGAGGATTAAAATTCAAATTACTTCCATATGGTCACTAGTTGTAGAAGTCACAAAAAGTTCCTCATCAAATTCTTCTTAGATGCTCAAGTAGATCTCCATTCTGTAGTGGACTACTTTTGCATCCTGCAGAGCTAAACTAATAGTGTTACTTCTTATTTACTTGAAGATATGATTCCCTACATTATAACCACTATAGGTAATGATTTTTTACAAAGGACACTAACTAGAGAGGAGATACGGTTTGTGATCCAGGAATCACCAAATCATAAAATTCTAAGGCCAACCAAATGAAATTTTAAATTTATTGAAACTAATTGGAACATCATTTGAGAAGATTTCAATGGGTTTTATCACTTCAAATTTAATTATGGCACCTTCCCTAAGGTTTGAAATAATGCTCATATTGCTATGCTTCCTAAAAAGTTTGAAGTACAACATCTAAGCGATTGTCAGCTGATTAGCTTATGTAATAGCTTATGTAAAATCTTCACCAAGATTCTACTCAACCATCTTAAAACTTTACTTTTAGGCATCGTGGATAAATATTAATTAGAGTTTACTTAGGAGGGGAATATTTTTAATAGTGCCATTGATGCAAATGAGGCTTTACACAAGGCACATACCTTTAACTCGAGTATTTGTTCTCTTAATTTTAACCTCATCAAGGCTTATAACAAGATAGAATAAAATGCCTTACCCTTTATCATTTGGAAGCTAGGATTTGATAGATGATTTTGCAAAATGATTCGATATATGATTTCTATGGTTAGATTCCAAGTCTTCTTGCATGACAAGATTTTCCCACAATTTTACCCAGGAACAAGGCTTAGGCAAGGAGATTCCCTATTGTCATACTTATTTACCATTATTACTAATAACTTATGTCATCAAATTAGGAAGTACCAAGTCTTTTCTTCTTTTTCTTAGGGCGTCTATACTTTCAAATATGTAGATGATACAATGCAGTTCTTCCCAACCTTCATTCCTAAGGCTAGGAAAGTAAAGCAGGCATTGGATGAATTCTATTAATCTATGGATCTCGAAGTTAACTAGAACAAAAACATGTTTGGATGCACAATCAAGTTGTTTCTGGCTATTTAATTAGGATAGCATTTATTCTTTGGGAAAAAATTAGGTTGATGCTAGGATGGAGTTCTTACAAAGATGCAAAAGTGACTAGTTTCTCGGAGAGGTATGTTCTTATCTTCTACAAGTAAACTGATCATGAAAAAATCTATTTTCTCTTGTATTTCTATCTATAGCACTCAAGTATTCAATCCATTTGTCCACTTCATCATAAAAATCAATCAACTTATTCATAACTTTCTTTGGTTGGGTGAGAAGGAGCATTGCCATTTCCATTTAGGATCCTCAGAGAAGGTGGATACTCCATTTCATACATGTGTTTGTGGGCTCAAGGTGGTATAGGGGTTACACCTTAATAAACCCCAATAGTACCCAATCCACAACTTCCAAGTAGATGTAGCTTAGAAAATAAAAACAACAAACTCAAATGAAGAAAATCTTCCTTATATTAAGATAATTCTAAAATTACATAGAAAATACAACAGAGATGAGGAGCCAAGCTTAACTCACAACTTTTCCAAGGATCTTAGAGATCACATGTATCCCTCCTTAATCCTCAATTTCTCACAATGAAGCCCAAGCTCAAGACAAGACACTCAGAAGAGATTCTTGTAACCTCTTTTAAGTGCTCTCGCTTGCCTCTCACTCAATTTCCTTACACAAGCTCTCTTCTAGCACAAGCTCTCCTCCACAAGAGCTCTCTATCATGCTCTTGGTCCAAGTTAGGCACTAATAATGATGAAGTACATCAATATTTATAAGCAACCAGAAGACAAGAAACCTAGAGACCTTTCCTCAACTCAACGTAAGATTGTTTGGATGTTTTTCAAGTCTTCTCACCTCTCCTTAGTTGTTTCCTAAATTGAAATGGCCAATTTTAGAAGTTTCCTTGCTCATTCGAGACATCTCTAATCTTTCCAAGATGTTTCCTATGAAAATCAAACTCTTGGCCAAGACGTCTACTAATTTTCTAAGACATCTCTTTTGGGCCTAAGACGTCTCATGCACAGTGGAGACATCTCATCTAAGATGTCTGCAATTCTAGTGAGATGTCTCACCTACTAGGGCTAAATACAAATATGCTTATTTTGACATCTAGAACCTTTGAATACCTTCAAAAAATCCCCATATATCATAGAATCCCCTAAACTCATCAAAATGAGCCCAAAACACCCTGAAACTTATCAAAACATAAATGTAGAATAGAATCAAGGGAATTGAAAGAGGTGTTCCTACATCATAGGGATTTTAAGAAGTAAGCTTTTATTTTAGTAGCCAAACTCACATGAAAGGTTTGATCCTAGGATAATAAACCTTGGATTAACTACATCCATATTTTTTATCTTGTTATGTGGACATGCCCTACCATGGCCCTTGATATTTGAAAGAGTATTAGAAGAGGATGGACCATTCTTCCATCTTGGAGTAATGAAAATTTTAGAGGGGTGAACATCCCATTAGCATTTCTATTAACTATAATTACTCATCATAATATGATATAGAAAAAATTCTTGAATTTTGATACCTCTCTATAACATACTTTAGAAGCTTTGATGAAGTAATGATATGATAGGGGTCAATGGAGTGTCTCCTTATCTCTATATGATAGTAGTGGATAGTTCCAACTTAATTAAGTCCTAAAGTTAATCAGCATACATAATCCTTCTAGATTTTTTTGGAAGGATTTTTTACATTTTAACTTTGTAAATAATAAAAATTTAATATCATCCCTCTTCAGATGTTCTTTTACTAAAGTTCAAGGCTAGGACCTAATCTAAAAACTTCAGTATAGGTCCAAGGTATGATTTTTTATTTGGTTTATAACTTATCATGTAGTCCTACCTAAGGACAAGATACAAAATCATGGCATTACTATTATATTTTCATTGCACTCTTTGTTATTAAGAGGCCAAAACTATTATGAACCTCTTCAAAGAGTGTTATTTTGTTATGACAGTAGATAATTTTGTGCTCAAATGAATGAGGCTTGTGTGGAACCATTTCTAGTCCATGATTACTAAAGGATCCATCATTGTTAAACACCTATATGAATTTTCATTATGGACAAAGGTAGCTTGGAAGATTTGGCTTGAGTGAAACACTTATACTTTTCAAGAAAAGAGCCTAAGATTCTCCTATCCATGTATTTCTAAGGCCCTCACTAAATTTCAATTGTGGGAAAATATGTAGGAAGGCACCATGGTGACATTCAACACTCGTGACTTCCTACAGCATAGACCTACTTCCCACAGTGACCTATGTGCTTCACTGGCTCTACAACTTCTAATGGAAAAAGGATGCATAGCCTACTTTATGGCCCTTCAACCTTGCCTCTATAATTTGGGGTTCTCAAGTAGTTGCCTCTTGGGAAGATGATGGATTTATGATGGATGCTCATAAAGTTAATTTTTGAAGTGATATGATATTGTATCAATGATGTCATGGATATGATATCATAGCTTATGCTACATCATTTTTGATGCAATGTCTCAAGATGTGTGCATCCATATAAATACTAGCACTTGGATGCACCATCAACAACTTTTCATTCCAATCTTAGCAAAACTCTTGCAATTTATTTTCATGGTCTTGGTGATAGAGTTAATGCTTGTAGTGTGGTGTTGAGCAATTGTATGAAATCTTTATTCGAGTGAAGTGTACTTGGGCATAATTCATGACCAAAAATAAAGATCAAGATTGCTTATCATCACTACAACATCAACTTAGTTTTCTTTTGTTTTATTTACTTAGCTTAGCACTTTATATTTCAAAGAACTTTACGTTTTCATGATGATTAGTAAAGAAAAATTGATACAACTAGTTTTAAGCACTAAGTGTAATTATTTGGTAATCCCAATAGTGTTATTGCTTGGTTCACCCAGTATCACAACACTTGATAACCCAGTAACAATTACATGAGCCCAAGGCATGTATGGTAAATCAAGACCAGATAACCATCACTTTAAGATATAATAGATTTCTATTTTTGTGTTACTTAGTCTTATATTTTAATTCCATTATCAACTATGTTTATCATTAGAAGGAATGAAATCCTTACAACATCAACCAATCATATGCCTCACTAAGAGCTAAACCATACGCTTAAACCTCACTAGCTCCAACTGGAAAGACAACGATCACGAACTTACATCAACCCATAGCATAATTACATTATCTCATCCATGGATTACAATCTGGTCATGCATGAATACTCATGACGTGTATGGTAGAGTGTTGAATGCTCCACTACTCATCATTGATGCCATTGCCAGGAATGTGTCAATGTGTGTTGAGTAATTGATCTTATAAAGTTTTTTGTATTAAGAATCACAAATTCTATTCTTACAACTTTAATCAATTTTAATAACACACATAACTAAGCATCAAAATATATAATATGACTTCGATACTTAAAGAGAAGGTATCACCTACAAAGAGCTACAAAGGAATAATGATAGAACACATCATGCTAAAGACTAGAGTGTGCCTACACAAATAAAGATCTCATATGCTCACACTAATCCTTACAACCTTGATTTTACATTCATCTTTTATCAAGATGAGTAGATAAGGCAACATTTTTTTCACTCCAGAGCATTTAGCACTAGCCATGCTTTAGGCAGCCTTAAGAGGAATGAATCTAAGCCATGCACAAGAAGGGTATCATGTGATCAAACACATGACCAGACCATACCGACCCATGAAGGCACAAGTATGAAGAGATGCTTCTATGGAGACAAATCATGAAAATAACAAGGAAAAGAAAGTCAATCCCAATGTTGTCCTAGAGGAACTTGATGGTGATGCGTTCTTAGCAAAAAAAACTCCACCAAAATCATGAAATCCACTCATAAACACCTATTATTTGCCTAGAAGAACCTTTAAAAGTATACTTGCATTCAACACTTGCAGACACACCAAGAAGAGTGGGATAGAACTCTAAACACAAGAAAATATCAAGGCCTAGAGCTTCTTTGGAATCACAAAAGGATGAATTTCAAAGTCATAGAAGGAGAACTAGCCAACATCATTCTCCAACTGCTTTATCTTCTTGATCACAATTAATAGTGGACTCTAAAAGAAGGGAACGAAGGTTTAGAGATCATGATAGGAAGAGACATTAGGGTCATGATAGGCATGAGTATCATCAAAGGCATCTTGATGAAGAAGATGATGAGTATGAACTTCACAGAGACAAGAATAGGTGAGAAGAGAGAGAGCAATATGAGTACCAAAGGATACATTACTACAACAAAGCGTACAAACCCAATGACCATGAAGAGCCCTTGTTGGCCACTTGCAATATGATCAACATCAAGAAAGCAGTATATATCCTAACTAGGCATGTGAGGGACCATTGCATCAAGCGACTCAATATGAATAATATTCCAAAGTTTGAAGGTGAATACAATGTATATCTATAACATCACCTTTAAGTATTTCATGATTCTTACACCCTTCAGAATATTGAAAGTGATTGGTAGAAGCTCAAGTTGTTTCCTATGATACTTATTAAAGAGGCTGGGAGCTGGTACAAATCATTGGAATTAGAGTTAATCAGAAGATGAAATACCATGCTTGAACTCTTCAATGAAAAATATTAAACCTACTCAAGGATGTCCAATCTTAGAAAGAAAATCTAGGGATACAAGCAAGGGACACACAAATCCCTTGATTCAACAATGGGTAGATACTACTCTCTTCTGAATAGATGCCCAGGCCATGAATTCTCGCAAAGGAAACAACTTAGGCACATTGTCGATGGGTTAAAGAATAAAACTAGAGAAATCCTTAGGGTCTATGCCCAAGGAAGACTATCAAAGATGATCATCTATCAAATCCATAGGTTAATAAATCAAGTGATAAAAGAGGAAGGGGTGTTGAAGAAAAGAGAATCAGCCGAGGAATATAATTAAGATCCATATATTAGAAAATGAGATGTATGAATGTGTGACAAGCAAGAGAAAGAAACCTTGAAAGAGGTGATCTAGAAGAAAAATCTACTAATTTAAAAATCTATCAATTGTATAGCAACTAAGGTAGAAAATATGCAAGACTCAATGAACAAAAAGTTTGCTACAACTCTAAAGATCGTAGAAGAAAAAACTGAACAAGCCTTCAATAAGAGCAAGAGTAAGAAAAAGAAAAGAGACTATTAAAAAGAAAAGTACAAATAGAAAAAGTTACTTCAATGGAATAATGTATTGACTCAAGCTTAGAAGACAAGGAAAGATGCAAGGTGTGCCAGTATGAACATCCTAAGGGATGTTGCCCTATCAAGCTCGCTTTCAAGAGTTTGAGGTATATGCACTCAATCCAAGATTCATCAAAAAGTAGATGCCAAGATGGTTACCTTATCCTAAAGGTAATCTAAGATAGCCCTTCCAACTAGCTTACTATCAAAGTGGAGCTTACCCTCAACTATAGGAGCAATACCAATAGTAATGGCAACAACCACAAGCTTGGGCAATGTGATCGCCAAGGCAACAATATCCATATAGGCAACCAGATCCTTGTGGATACTATGTACAACATCCAATATCTGCAGGAGATGCCTCAGTTCACACTTCTCAATATTATCCACTTGAGTATTATAGACCTACCACTCTAAGGATGGAGTCCAATCCACATGTACATCAACCAATAGTTGGTCCATCAAGTCAACCTTCTAATCCTCCACCACTAGTAATGCAAGGGGAACTACCATCACAACCACAACAAAAGAATGCTACAAGGATAGTGAATATATGGATAAAGGATAATACCATCATTGCCAAAGGTAAATCTAAGAAATGCCCTTTCTTCAAGACAAGTCTAGAAAAAGTTCATAGAGCAAGGACTTCATTGAAGCATGTTCCTTATACGACAAATCTTCCTATAAACAATATGCTTCCACCACAACCAGCTTAAAAATTGATAACTATCATGCTAACTAAAATAGTATCAGACTAGATAAAGGTAGGAACTCTTCCTAAGAAAACAATTAATTCAAGAATTCATCTGATTTATTTACAAGTAGTTGGAAATTCACCATGTAAGTCTCTACTAGACTCATGTTCAAAAGTAGATTAAAGAAACATATAAGGCATGAAACCTACCACCCTTAAAGAAGTGCAACATAAGGTTATATAAGCAAATAAATCTATCACCATTTCTTTTGGAGAGATAGAAAATGTGATGATCACTATCAATGGGTGGTTTGATCCAAAAAATTTCTTAGTGATCGATGTAAAAAATAACAAGAAGGAATTTCCTATCATTATCTAGAGAGCATGGCTTAGCACAATTGATGCTAAGTTAAGAATGAGAGATTTATCTATGAAAATCTCCAAAGAACATGAGCAAGGAGCCATACATATGCAAATAATTCCATGTATTACTGATGATAAAGAAGGGTGCAGTTGTGGATTGAAAGTTTAAAATGTTAACACAATCCTTACACTAGCTCACAACAGATGTGAGAAATAAGTGTGTGAACAAAGAGAAACATGGGCCACTAAACCAAAAGACATCTAGTGGCCAAAAAGTGAGAATCTAGACTTGTCCAAAACATGCATGGAATTGTCTAATACACTTATTAACTCCTATCCTAAGAAAATGATCCAAATTAAGAACTCACAAAAGGAAATCCTAAACCATAATCATACACCATCAAATAGTGGACATAAGCACTTAAAATTTGAATTTAGGAATAAAAAATAAATTATAGTTCAACCTTCTAAAATGGATAGATCACCTAGTCCAACTAGATATATGTCCTCAAAAGATCAGAACTCAATTATTATCAATGTCACATGGGATAATAACCAAAAAACTATATCACTAAGGATGATAAATAAGAAACCTAGAGTGTATGATCCAAGGGATCTAGTGTTCGTTTTCTAAATACTCATCCATGAGTTCAATCATGGGGGAGATACCTTATCCCGACTTAGGAATTAATAACTGCTTTTAACTTCTTTTTTTCTAATTCTTTGATTTATAATTTTTTTCTATACTTGTTCATAGTTCTTACTAATTTTCACATTTTTTGATATCTTTTTATTCTTTTATACTTTTTCATTTCTAAATATTTTGACATTCTTTAATATTTTCCAAATTCTTCCTTTATTTTACCATTTTTATATAATTTTCATCACTTTTTTTGTACATATTTTTTTTTATTTTTCCAATAAAATGCACAAACTAAAGTAAGATGTAGTCCCAATAATGTGAAGATTACCCTATGTTATCAAATCATGAAGGATTGATTACCTACAAAGTGAGACCACATCATCCACCCACTCATTTCCAATAATAAGAGGTTCTTACCATGGCCATAATGATATTCTTCTCACAATAAAACTAAGAATAAACTCATGATCATTATGCTTGAACAAAAAAGTGAAAACCCAAGTGGGAATGAAAAGGGTGTGAAATCAAGGGAACTTGTTGATTCTCTAGGCCTAGTACTATAAGTTTTATCCTATTGCTAAGGACATATTATTCTCTTTAGTTATAATGAAAAGTGGAAGTAAGAATACACTAAGTGTTGCCTTACCACGTCACTAAAAAGACATGTTACCCATGCCTAAAGGTAGTCCTATGGTAAGGTCAACATAGTAAAAATAAAATAAAAGCATAGAATAAAAAAAAATTCTAGAGGTCCCACTAAAAATACATGTTACCCATGCCTAAAGGTAGGTGGCTTCTTAAGAATCTCAAAAATAAAAGTGTGTTATTAATAAACTCCCTCCTTGAACAACATGCCAAGGAATAGTACTTCTTATAATAGTGGTAGTCTTAGTCCTGGGGATGGCATAATGCAATGTCATTGGAAAGTGATTTGGACTTGGTTTAAATCTTAGGTAGAAGGATTAATCATTGCCTTAACCATGCATCACACACAAGGAGTCATTATGCCTATGGTAAGACACCTCATGTCCTAATTTTAGCAATCCCTTCTACATTCTATTTCACCTCACTGTATATGTAATCACAAGTTTATGGTTTTGTCTAATATAGTGTTATTTTTCCATTTTGGATGTACAAACATGTGTGTTTTGAAAGATGGGTATGTTTTACATTTAACTACGTGGAAGCCTATGAACACTTCTAGGAGTGGTTATACAAGGACATTAAGGGCTAGAGCCTGCTTTGAGGAGGATCCACTTGTATAACTATTGTGTCTCATACCTACCAATTAAGTCCACATAATCTTGTGCTTTACAAAACACTTTAAACTTCAATATTTACTTTCCTTAAATACAAAAATCTATCCATACATTCATAATTTTTCATCCATCTCATATATGTGCAATAAACTTTCGTTGCTTGAGATTCCTTCCTTATGAACTTTGAACACTAAATTTTTGAAAATCTAAGCATTATTAATTATCCAAGATCCTTTAAACAACCTTCACATATTTCAAATATTCCAATTGACTTAGGTTTTTGATGAAAATTCACCAAAAATTTTAAATTTTTCTATAGTGATGTCGTAGCTACAAAATTGCATGGCTTGCAATGTCACATCTATGATGTTATGCATATAAAATATTATATATACATGAAAGAGTTAGTGAAATATCCATTCCATCATTTTGCAACAAGAGAAGTTTTTGAAGTTTGTTCTTTAAGCTCTGGCAATCTAACTTCCTAAAGCCATAACTTCTTCATCGTAGCTCTAATTTATGAAATTCTTGAATCCCACTGATCCCCAAGCACTCAACTTAGTTGTGGGGAAGAGGATTGCATGAAAAGAAGGAAAATTGAGCCAAATTTGTTCTAACATTTGGAAGATAGTATAAGGGTAAGTATAAGAATATCATAAGGATATCCAACTTTATCAACCAAATTAGAGCCAAAAAACTTAATTGATTCTCCTAACCAACCATACCAACTATTTAGGAGAGTAATAAATAGAGAAAAAATAATGATGAAGGTCATAACAATTAAAGGTATAATAATTAGGGGTTTCATTTCAAAAATTTTCTAACTCTATAACTATAATGAAGAACATGACTAATATAAAACAATAAGAGCTTAATCTAACTAAGAGTACGAGAAATATTATGAACCAATTTAAATCCTTTGGTAATCTTAAATTTTTGATGATTATAGATGGTCCTAAAAAGACTTGAAATAGAAGGACCTTCCCAACATAGTGTCAAAAGATCAAGAGGCTGTGGAAGAGGCTAGGTAGGTGAACATACCCCACAAGCTAAACATGCTAAGCAAAAGGCTCAATCATTCAACATTCACCAACTTACTCCCACCATTGAACAATCAATGCAAGTAGAAGCAGAAGCACCACCATCACCCAAACAAGGAAAAAATCTCACACTATCTGCTGATTGTCTACAAACCATCCAAGAAAAATTTATCATATCCATAGTCATCGTGAAACTAAATTTTGGCTCATTCATGGAGTTTGCATTAGAAGTTATGAAGACACAACTACAAGCATCTTCCCTGTTGCCTACATTGTCCAAAAGTGTTGAATGATACCTAGGATAAACTCTCCAATTTTGGTAGAATAAACAAGCTGATGCTACAGTAAAGATTGAAGGGATCTCAGTCCCATATTTAGTGGAGGCAATTGTGAAGGCGCTCAATATTCCAAATGAAGGAGCTAATGTGGCACAGATTTCAACCAGGTCAAACAAAAATGCCAAAAGGCTATGGTTGCAAAGGGCCTATGGCAAGGATGACAAAGATTACAGTGAGCTTATAATAGAAGAAAAGATCTAATTCAAGATTAGGACTTACCATTTGTTTCCAACTAAGAGGCTTAATCGGATCTCCACATACATAGCTAGAGGGAGTGTGATACTGATGGGAAAATTCAATACCAACATCACACACCTAATCTTTCTAGAGATTAGAGATGATTTAAGGAGAAGAATGCAAGGAAACTAACACTACCATTTCATTTGCTGATAAGGAAGTTATCCAAAAAAGCCAAGACTTTGGGCTACACCAATGATGTTCCAAGGAAGGTCCACAATGCTTCATATGACACGATGTTCGAGTTAATGTCACCAAAGAAGGATCAAGTGGAAAAACGAGCAGGCACCAAGGAAGCTTCAAATTCAACCCTTGTTAATAACATTTTGGCTACCAGGCAACAACAACAAGCATAACTAGTAGTCAACCATTTGCTGGGGATAGACAAGAACAACAAGCTCCACCACCTCCTCATGATTATCAATTTTCAGTGATCCATTTCTGTCAAATTTCAAATACAATATGCTAGGGAACAAGGGAAGGTACCAATCTCTACAAAGTTGGAGACAACTCTATTAGGTCCACAATTTCCACAAATCCAACAAGTGAACAAGTATCATTATAGACATGAGAAGAGGAAGACTGTGTGTAATGGATTTTAAGGAATGCTACATCATTCCAAGTGATACTTGAAACTAGAGAAAGTGCCATGATTGTGGTTATGAAGCATCAAAATGTAGTAGAAGCCATAGAGCTCATCACTAACCACATCAAGAAATCCTTTAATGTCCTTTTTGAGCCACCAACTAATCTTTCTGGAAAAAGAGATGTACAACTATTAGCTAGTACCTCTATGACTCCTACTAAGCACGAAGACGTCCTAGATAAACTACTGCAAATGGCCCAAATCATGTAGAATCTTTTTGATATCCCCAATGATATCATTGTAGTGTAGCCTAATCTAATTTCCACAAAAGGAAAGCTGATGATTACCAAAATAAGTGTAGAACATGCAGAAAATGAAGTGCAAAGATTACAAGTAGAATTAGTAGCCTTGCGATCAGAAGTAAGAGATCCTAGACATTTTGCTACCTTAGACCAACTGGAACAATTTCGAACTAAACTTGTGAGGCAACTAATTGCCCACAATATTAAAGTAGATATTGAGAGGAAAAAGGTGGTGTGGAATGCCTTAGTTGTAGAAGTACAAACCTATGCATATACTAAAGCCTTAACCACCCTTGAAGAAGAAAATAAGAAGCTAACTACAGATAACACAAGGTTGACAGATGTAGAAAAGTAGAAATGTGTTCTTGAGGAAAGCATTCATCAACTTAGAGAACAACTAATTGTAGTGCATCTTTAAGCTTGATATTGTCAAAGGTTAGCTACCAAGGCCAAACAAAATATTGCAACAAACCTAGCATGTAGAATGTCTAACTACCAAAAACTCATAAAGGTAGCCAAAGCATTTGAAGAAGAAAAGAGGCAATTTGTAGCTTGGTATGTGCATGTCAATCAAATGTTTTTGCAACTACCATGCCCATGGGATGTACTAGCTCCATCCAACATTGCTTAGCAAGCATGAATAGTACATGATTGGATGATAGAAGAAGAGAAACTTCAAGTACTCCTGAACAGATATCAATTCCAAAAGCCTAAGGATAAAGGGAAGAAGCTTATGGAAGAGCCTCCACCACCTAGAACATAAACTATATCGAGCTACTTTAGTTTTTGTTTTGTTTTTCTTTGTTTTTAATTATCAACTATGTCTAAATTTTGTAAAAACACCATTGCAACATTCAAGAGTTATGTAAATAGTCAGTCAAAAAGGGATTCTATCCTCATTTTGTTTTAACTTGACGATGAGTATCCAGCTAGTCATGGGGATACCATAAAGTTAATTTTTAAAGTGATGCAATATCATAACTATGATATCATATCAACGATGTCAAAGATACGATATCGTAGCTCATGTTACATCAATATTAATGTGATGCCTCAAGACGTGTGTAGCCCTATAAATACCATCACTTGGACACACCATCAACAAATTTTCATTTCAATCTTAGTAAATCTCTTACAACTTATTTTTATAGTCTTAGTAATAGAGTGAATGCCTGCAATGTGGTACTAAACAGTTTTATGGAATCTTTATTTGAGTGAAGTGTACTTGGTCACAATTCATGACTAGAAATAAATATTGAGATTTCTTCTCATCATTGCAACATCCACTTAGTTTTTTATTTTTTTTTTTACTTAGCTTAATTTTCATATTTACTTAGCTTAGCACTTTACATTTCAAAGCACTTTACTTTTTCATGCTTATTAGTAAAGTGAAATGAGTACAACTGGTTTCAAGCACTACGTGTAATCATTTGATAATCCTAGTACTATTATTACTTGGTTTTCCCAGTAGCATAACACTTGGTAACCCAATAACAATTACATGAGCCCAAGGTGTATATGGTAAATCAAGACTAGATACCTATCACTCTAGGATAGAATAGATTTTTATTTCTATGTTACTTAGACTTTGATTTTAATTCCATTCTCAATCATGTTTATCATTAGGAGTAATGAGAGCCTTACAGCATCAACCAATCATATGCCTTACTAAGAGCTAAACCATACACTTGAACTTCACTAGCTCAAAGTTTGAAGATAACAATCTTAAACTTAACATCAACCGTTAGCATAATTATAGTGTCTCATCCACGGATTATGATCTGGTCATGCATGAGCACTTATGACTTATATGGTAGAGTGTTGGATTCTCCACCACTCATCAGATGCATTATAGGTGTAGGTTTCATCAAATGTAGTGATGACGGACACTTGGATTCCAAATTGAGAGGGCTCTCATTGTGCACTTGACTACTTAATTATTACCCTAGTCCCTGACAATCACCATTTCCTATAAAATGACTAATAATCCTGATGACATCCTTAATAATCCTATTAACACCATGTGGAATCCTCCTCTTATTCAAGTAGTCTTCTAAAGGCCTACTAGAGTTTTCTTCTAATGATTATGGTAACTCAGCTAGGTAAGTGAACTCACCTTGATGTTGGAGGGTTCCAATCTCTTGACATTAGCTTATTTTAGTCCACTATATCACTCAAAGAGGTTGGCTAGCATTCTAGCCATTAAGCTAGTCTGGGTCAACTTGAAGCTACCTAAGCTATCAAGCTCTAGCTCTACTTCAGAAGGATGTAGTTCAATGATGGTGTTGGCATCAATAGAAATCTGCATGCAAATAATTTCAAGTGTGGTGCCAAGGCCAAGTGGGAATGATCATGATGTCAGCTTGATTTTGGAAGACTTGGCAACTAGGCCTTAGGCTCAAGCCCATGGCTTCCAAAGTATGGACATCCTTCTATGTGGCTCTCCTCCTAGAGATCTTTGATGTGGCTCATCGTAGTGTGGGAAGGCTCTCTAGGCTCACTCTACTAGTGCAAATTAACTTGGTCATGCCAAATTTTTGATAATCTCCAAAAGCTTAACTCTTGCCTACTACCTAACAAGATAGGTGCTACCAATTAATCTCGTAGTCCTAAAAAGGGAAGATCCATTAAACACATATGGTAATCATGATGGTGGGGTTGGCCTCCTGTCAATCTACTATCTCCTTTTTAATGTAATTTATTTAATGTAGTGGATAAGCTTTATGTATGTTTTTTGGTCTTGATCCCCTATAGGAATGCTTGGGATTTCTTATCTAATGGGTATGATGTCAAGATTCAATCCTACATATGTCTAACCTTTATAATCTAGTTGACTATCAGTATTCTGTATAGGAGTTTTGTTTGGCTCTTCCCTTGTCCAATTGGAAGATCCAATTCCCCCATGAAGCTCTTCATTTTGTAAGTTTGTTTTGGGATTTACCTCGGAAGTAATATAAATGACCTATCTTCCCCTCCAATACACAAGAAATGAAATTTAGAAGGGCAAGGGAAGCATGCATGGAAAACAACAATCCATGTGAATTTAGAAATATTTTACAGTATAAGATTTATTACTAACTTAGAATTGATTATCCTTCTCATCATGCAATCACAATGATTTCACCAAAATGGTTATGTAATACAATGATTCTAGTAAAATGGTTACTTGGATAATTGTCAATATAGTAGATGAACTAATATTCAACTTCGTTTTTGCAAGATTCTCTTGGTCAAATTATAGATATATTATATAAATATATAACTAAGCTAGTTATTTACAACTATGATGAGGAATCAACTAAACTAAGTTTATAAAATTTTTATTTTCAAGACTAGAACATGTCTAACTAGTATTTTGTAGTATGCTAGATAAACTATGTGCATAGGAGACCTTGTTTACTTGAAGCCTTTTTTGGCTGAAAAATGCAAAGAGCATCACTACCATTGTGTTTGGGTGGTACACAATGGAGTTCCCTTATTAGTTACAAATAGGGGTATAGATTTTTATACATGTAAGCATTTTCACATGAATCAAAGATTTTACCATGTATGTACTTACTAAACACCAACTATATCATCATGTATGCATGGTCATAAAAATGACTCATGATGTTTATACCATCATTTGTGATATGAAAATTTGATTTATGCATAATACATTAGCAAATTTACCATTCTACAATGTGTTGATTTTTCTTTCATTTTACCCATCTATAGATTTGTACATAGTGCATTGGCATATTCACCTTTCTACAATGTGTTATTTTTATTTTGCTAAATAAATTATTGGCAAAAACTTAATATACAAAGTTACTTTAAAATATTGCCTGCCACCTATAATTAATTCATTTCAAGGATCAAAATTTTTAAAAAATTCCTAGTTCTCATTAACATAAATAAATAAAATTTTTATGTCCAAAATTTTTATGTTCGGTGAATGATTTTTGTTTTTAAAAAATAGCAAATTCTATTCCCTTTGATACCACTACAAATATGCAAATAGAGGCTCCATAATAAAATCTAGAACCCAAAATTTCAATATTTTGGTTAGAAATTCAAAGAATGCAGTCATTTTATATACAATCATTAATCAAAAATTGACATTAATCCATAATTTTAAATCATCCATAGCCAAGCTTGCTAAAAATGATTTATAAACAAGTTTATGCAATACTTCAAAGACTCTATTTTCTTGTTCAAATTACTTAACTACTAATGAGCGGCAAGGTACCCCTCCACAAAACCATACGAATCACAAGCGTTCACTTACGATCCAGTCGAATTCTATAGATGGGACTAGTTGTGCATCTAGATCGTTGTCTTGATCATAGTTTACCATCTACCCACTCGAACTAGTGGTAGCTTTGTCACGTATGGTTTAGTCAAAGTGAGGCATATGATAATTGATGTTGTTGTAGCCTTATGCTACTCCTAACAATAATGAAGAAATTAATTATTTAAACTAAATAACAATGGAAGGTAAAGCCTAAACTAGCCTACGGGTGATGAGTGTTCATTCCCAGCTTATTGTACATGTCCTAAACCCATGTATCCACTACTAGGATTACCAAGCACTATGCTACTGGGTGAACTAAGAAATAACGCTACTGCGGTTACCAAGAAAATACATGTTTACACTCCAAACTAGTCATGCTCATTCCAACAATTCATTAATATGCATGGAAATGTAAATATTAACTAAGTACATGAAAAGTAAATCTAATCTAAGGCAAAGTGCTACAATCAATAGAAATCAATCTCGATCTTATTGTCATTCATGGAATGTGTCCAGGTACGTTGCCACTCGAATAAGACTCCGTAAAATTGACTTAATTCTACTCTATGGGCACTTACTAACTATTTTGTAAGATTATAGAATAAAATTACAAGAGTTCAGCTACTCTATTGACTAACTTATGATAAAAAATAGTGCCCAAACCATGCACCCGAGCACTATATTTATAGGCCAACACACATGCCACGATATCATATATCCAACATCACTTCTACGCCCCAATATCAAGTATCCAATATCAGAGCCCAAAAAAACATAATTCATCATACCCCCACAACTGAATGAGAACTCGTCCTCAATTGAAAAATAGGAGGAACAAGTCTCTTACATAATATTAGGAAGGTATGGGATTATTGACTGATATGCAAACTACTAATTGACTCTGAGTACCACATTATAAAATTTTATTCAAGTGGATGCATACAACATGATAGAGTGACAAAAGAACTAGATAGACATTGAAGATTACAAAATTTGCAAAGGTCTTCAAGAATTTAGTAAAGATGATTCCTCTTGTTTCCGCTAGTGGTGGAAAACTTTTAACCTTGATTGTTATGTTAATGCTTCTCTAGTTATGTAGAACATTCTTGAAGGGTGGACTAAAAGTTCTTCTCATCATCCCATGGATCTAGCAAACATGATGTTTGAGCTTTACTCCTTGTATATGCTACTATTTGTCCATGGGCATATCCTCCGTTATCTCCCTCTTGGCTTTGTTTTCATGCCTGGAAAAAGAGCTTGCTTCTTAGGCATTCCTTTTAACATCACCTGCAGTTACCAAAGGATCAACATTAGTTTTGATAATTTTTTCCTTAATAATTAACCCTTTTCAGATTCCTTAGTTTTCATTTAAGCATAAGGTGATTACAACATACTATGCCCAAGGCTATGAGGTAACTAAAATCGTCAAGTTGTTCACATTATTTTGATAAATTACTATGAGTTACCATGATGTTTGAAAATAAGATGTTAGAAAAATTTCAAAGAAGACATCCCTAGCCCCCATGATTAATAAGTGTCACTCTAGAAGCACATTAGTTTTCAAATAATTAAAACCAAAGGTCTAATTTAGAGATTTCAAAGAAATATTAATGGACATGGACATAGAAAAGTATGAAAAATTAATGAAACAAATGAGAAGTAGTCCCAAATCCATGCATAAATTTAGAGAAACCATCACTGATGTTCTAGAAGATGTGAAGGTTAGTTCAAAGCCATAATTAACAAAAGTTATGAAAGTGGGTCCTGCCCAAAGCAGGCTCCTGCCATAATTCCCTTACATAACCACTTCTATAGATGTTTGTGGGCACCCTAGAAGTTAAATGTAAAGCATGCCTTTGTTCCAACAACATACAGCTACCATGATTGAGATGTTGCACTATACTACACAAAACCAAAAGGCTCATAATTGCATGCAGTAGTGAAGTGAATAATGGAATGGGAAGCGATTGTAAAGATCAAGATGTAAGGTACTTGAACATGTCCACAATAGGTTCTTATGAAAAATGTGGTTAAAATGATCAGCAGACCTATCCGTCCAAGTTCAAACCAAGTCCATACCATGAACAGTGACCTTGCATTGATGTGTTCCTTCCTACCGACCACCATGAGTCCATAACCACACAAAGAACAATCATCACTCCAAAAAGAGAAGAAAAGAGAAGAAAGAAGGAAGGGCCTTAGTTAGAGGGTCACCTTCAGGCATGGGTAACATATCTTTCTAGCCCCATAACTAGTGCTTGCAACCCGTTATTATGTCTAAGGGGTGTTCTTTGAATTCCCATTATTGTTTTTTTCTT
>MNCI01033135.1:60120-72785 GCA_015680685.1 Gnetum montanum
TTTTTTTTTTTTGTCTTTTTGTTTTTCTTTTTTTTCTGATGGAAACCACACCATGCAAAGACAAAGCTTCCTATTTATTAGTTAATGAAGAAGTGATGATACATTCCTCGAGGAGTCATAAACCACATGAAGGAAGCCAAGAAGAGAACCCAACAAGTCCCCTTGAGGTCACACCCTTTGCCATTCCCACTTGGTCACTCCCTCTTTCTTCAAGATATAATGATCATTGATGAATTTTAGTTTCATGAAAGAAGAACCTAGTTGTTTCCATGATAAAGACCTTTTATTTAGAGAACTAGAGGGATGGATGAGGTGGTCTCACTGCTTTACACAATTACTTACCCAATCTTCTTAATAGCATAGCACAAAAGCCCAACACATAGTGTTGACTTCTGCATCATGACTTGGCAATATTATTAACAAAAACATAAAATACATTCATAAAACATAAAGAGAATGACTCGAGAAAATAGAAAAACATAAAGAAAAGAAAAGTATTAAGAAATGGAAAACATATAAAGAATCAAAAAATTCTAGAACTAATAAGCAAATTAATTACTTTCATGCATCAATGAAATAGTTTTATATTCTCATTTTCAAGCCACTAGGTGTCTTCTGGTTTAGTGGGTACTATGTATATTGGCTTTTACTCACACACTTGCTCTTGAACTTTATGGTGGGTCAGTATAGGTGTTGTGCTAATATTTTAAACTTTCAGCCCACAACTGCAACCTTTATCATTATTGGTAATGTATGGATTCTTCTGTCTCTCCACAATGATAAGTTTATCATTTATGTCTTGTGTTGGAGTTGTAATGGGTGTTGGCTTTTGCATATGATTAGAAGACATGGTTTTTGTGAGGAAGGTTGTTGCATCAAATTAGCCTTGTGCTAGTTTTGATGAGTTAGTAGGTCCACAAGTGTTGTTCTTATGTGTGAGAACCCTCCTAAAGAAAGGACATTTTCGAGATTTTTGTTGAGATCTACTAGTGTTATCATTTCTGTGTATGTTCACAGCACGAGTGGCATTCTCTAGTTGATGTTATGATGCTAAACCTTCCTATGTTGTTGGAGGTGACATATGGTGGAGGTGAGTATGAGAATATTGAGGGTATGACGAAGGATGAAAGGTGTGAGGTGGTAATCTCATATAAGATGTTGCAAGATGATGATATTTGAGAGAGTGGTAGTAGTGATTTGAGGTAGAGGAAGTAGAACTATTCGGGGAAACAGATTGTTAAATGTAATATCCATATGGGTTCAGCTGGTAGTAAGGGTAGTGCTAGTTTGATGATGGCCTCCCCCACAACTATGGGTTTTGCCACTGCATTGTATGATAGAGTTGAGGCTAGTAAGAAGTCCCCCTAAGATAGTACGATTGGTTGTGGGACTAGTTTTCATTATCGTGTGGAAAAGGAAATCTCCTAGGCATGTGCTTTTATAAAAACTTTGGATTTAGTGCACCTTCCCAATACTCACGTAGATGCAACAAGACTGGGTAATGGCTCTTTGGATGGTAATATATGCAAATGTCATATTTATTATCTTCATTTGTGGTTGAGTCTATAGCCTCTTCTTCTACGGCCATTTTCCCTTCTTGCCGATAAGTGTTCCTAGTAGTTTCTTGGTTCTTTTTCCTTCTCTCCTCTATGATTTCTTCGCAAGTTTTAACTTTCTCATTCATCCATGCTAACATCTTATCCAACTTTTCTTTAATTGCAACAATAGAATTTTGTATTGGCAAGGTCCGTTGTAAAATCACCTCATCGAGGGCTACCTCTTTCTTCTTATCATAGATATGGATAATTTTTCTTTTGAAAAGTTAGGTCCCAGTCATTTTTCTCTACATTCTCTTGTTTACATAGCTCTCCTTCTTCTTTTGCCACCTGGCCGATTAGCCTTTGTATCTAATGGGCTTTTAATTTGTATAATTAACCTTAAGCATACATCCCATGGGTCTCTCTCATTTCATTACAAAGCCTATCTATGATGTGGAAAATTTTCTCTTTTTGAGAGAAATCATGGCTAGGACATCTATGTAGTAGTGAATAGTATCTATCCAAGGCCACTTCCAAGGGTTCATGATTTTCTTACTTCCACTCTTGGATTTGCTTTGTTATGTTGAACACTCTTGCATAGGTTTCGTATTTTTCGTTGAACAGTTCTAGCATTGTGGATCACTAATGGATGAAACGTGGTTCCAATGATCAATACCACACTTCAGCTCTATCAATTAATGTCCTAGGAAATAGCTTAAGCTTTTTCCATCCATTTCAATGTTGTACAAGGCACAAGCATCATGGAAGGCTTGCATATGATGTTGTGGATCTAAGTCATAGCCTTCTACAAATTTAGGAATACTATTTATATCAAGCCTAGGTAAGCAACTTTCCCTACGATGCCTATGAGGTATCTTAACTACCTCCATGATCTACATTAGGCCCTTAGTGGCCAAAAAGGGTTCATCTTCACAAGACATGTTGCGACAAAAATTTATATTTCTATTCATTTAATTATAACAATCTTGTCTATGCTCATTTTGATGTCTTTGATTTTACCCTTTGATTCTATTTCTATTTTCATCTTGACCCCATAGTGGAGCTCTATCTCTATATCTGCATTCATCTTTGTTAGAACTAGATGTTGAAGAGGAAGAGGAATGTGAGAAACTGGGAGAATTGTCATGGCTCCTATAGTTCTCCCTCTAGTCCTTTGATTTATCTTGCCTAGGTTTAGAGGAGGTCCTAGGCCTTGAGACCCTCCTTGTTCTAGGACTTTTTCCATCTCTTCTAGGATTGTCTGCACCAATTGAATGTAGTCTTTGAGTGTAGTAAGGGTCTAAATGAGCATAGGAAGCCCCTGTTTGAGGTTTTTCATTCCAATTTTCTTTAGTATATATCCTATCATGTCTCCTACAAGTGTTCTCATCATACGATGCATAATTGGTCCTGTGTGAAGAAGACATGGTTTTGTCTGATAATGTGTGTGACTTAAAATATTAATGTTTTCTAAAGATAAATTGTTAATAATTTTACAGCGATCATTTGTGATGTAACTAATCTAGATAACTAGCACATCCTTGGCAATGGTGCCAATGATGAGCAATGTGGTATCCCTACGTCCAACCATACGAATCACAAGTGTTCACGCACAATCCCGGCAAATTCCGTGGATGGGACTAGTTGTGCATCTAGATCGTTATATTTTAATCATAATTCGCTATCTTCCCTCTTGGACTAGTGGTAGCTTTGTCATGTATGGTTTAGTCCAAAGTGAGGCATATGATAACTGATGTTGTTGCAGCCTTATGCTACTCCTAATGATAATGAAGAAATCAATTATTTAAACTAATTAACAATGGAAGGTAAAGTCTAAAGTAGCCTACAGGTTATGAGTGTCCATTCCCAACTTACTATACATGTCCTAAACCCACGTATCCACTACTAGGATTACCAAGCACTATGCTATTGGGTGAACTAAGAAATAACGCTACTGGGGTTACCAAGCAAATACATGTTTACGCTTGAAACTAGTCATGCTCATTCCACCAATTCATTAATATGCATGGAAACGTAAATATTAACTAAGTACATAAAAAGTAAATTGCATGGAAAGTAAATCTAATCTAGGTTAAAGTGCTACAATGAATAAGATTACGAAATAAAACTACAAGAGTTCAACTACTCTATTGACTAACTTATGACAAAAACTAATGCCCAAACCATGCGTCCAAGCACTATATTTATAGGCCGCCACACATGCCACAATATCGAATATCCGACATCACTTCTGAGTCCCCATATTGGGTATTCGATATTGGATACCCGATATCAGAGCTAGGCAAAACACAATTCATCAACTACCATAGATTTAATATACCTCCTTAGATTACTCAACTTCTAGTTAAGTTGTGATAACTTGGCATTGGTAGCACCATCTTCCAAACAAAAACCATCAGAAAACAAAATCCAAAATCAAATATAATTCAAAACCATCAAAAAATTTCAATTTTTTATAGAAGGATCAAGGACAAAGGTCCAAAATAATGCACAACTATGAAACATAATAATTTCATAGTGACCAAAAAATCATTGCCATATAGAAGGACAAATCCATATAACAATTTGGTATTTACGAATAATGACATAGCACATTGCTATTGCTATTAATGTTGCATGTGTTACCATCATCAACAATTATGTGAAACACCATGGTGTTAGAATCTTGAAGAGTTCATGAATTCTAAGTTGGAGTGCGAATTTTTTTTTTTTTAATCATAAATGATGCAAAGTTACAATCGTGAGCCATTTTTATAACCATGCCTACATGATGATATAGTTAGTTTTTAGTAAGGGAGGTGCTTATTTAAGGTTCGATCTCCTATCACTAATTTTTTGCCACTACCTGACCTACCCATTTTTGAAAATAAGAAACCCAACACAAAGTACTATGTATGTAAAAAAAATATATTGATGTATGCAACCAATCATGATTTTCGTGTGAAAAAAAGTTTTTGCTTGAAAGAAATTTGAGGATTTGTTAAAAAAATGTTGAGCTTTAAATTTAAGGTTCAAAAAGTTATGCAACCAATTATGATTTTCCCATGAGAAAACGTTTTTGCTTAAAAGAAATTTGAGGGTTTGTTGACAAAAATTGAGATAATTTTCAAAAATAAAATTGAGCTTTAAAAGAATTGAACCCATAACTACACATTAATATTTGTATTAAGTTACCACTACACCTTATCATGTATTAATGCATTTTTGTTAATCACATATATATTTAAATAATTGTAACTATCTTGCTCAAGCAATGGTGGGACTGAAAAATTTGAAAATGCCAGAAGTACATAAAAGATTTGACCCTTTTTAATCAACTTCTTTAGGAAGTGCTTACATGGCAAAATCTTCGATCCATGTACAAATGCTAACATTTACAAAAACCTATGCATCTCTGCGCTATAGCATTTATACCCCTATTTGGCACCCATAGGGAAACTCCATACACTAAGCTAGAGCATAAAAGATAAACAATCTTTTCTAAATCTTTTTAATCCTAAACTAAATTTCATAATCCTTTGTATTCATGAATCATTGGAAACAATATTACTCAAGCAAAGTTCATCATTTTAGAGGTTAAATCAATGCACCTTATTAAAGCTACTATTCACACCCTCTCTTACTTTCATTTGCGCCATCCTCTTTTGTAGCTAACCTTTCCTAGATTAGTTTAATATTTGATGTATTTGAAAGAAGTATTAAATGGTTATTAGTTTGAAGGGTAAAAATAGTCCTAGTATGTATTGGGATAGCTACTACATGCCAAATTCACACCCTACTTGGAACAAAGAAACCAAAGTTAGTTAAACCTAAAACTAGAAATAGCAACAATAAAGTATCTTGGGTAAAAATAAATTTCTTAATGAGAGAATATTTAAAAAATCTTATGGGTATGGACCTTACAGAACATTATTTAATGCAACCATTTATGTATTTCAATATACAATCTTATGCAAGTCACACATCTTCCTAACATGCTATGCTTCACATTCATAACCATTATGAAAGGTTTTCTTTTAATATTATCATTATGAATAAATAAAAGCAACAAACAACTATAAAAATTATAGTAATTAAGGAAAAGAGCGTCTTACCTCTTTTCAGCCTCGGCATTTTAACATCTATTGAATACTAACATCTTTAAAAATTTGTTCAGGTTTATCTTTCATTGATTCTAATTTACTAAATTGCCATTTTTGAGAAACATAACGTGACAAAAGTAAAATGTGTGATATATTCAAGGCACCAAGACAAATATTTTTTATAGAAATTGTGTGCAATTGTGTAGTTTCAAACTTCTGCCATTGTTTCTTCCTTTTCCAGAAACAAGCACGAAAATTCTAAAGTTATCTTTACCAAATGGAGAGAAGCTAAATTTCCTTTTTTTCTTATTTCTTTTTTCCAAATGAAGCCAACCCAAAGATGATGATGATAATTTTTTGCCAAATGACTACTATCTTTTGTACAATTTGTTGTCTTTCGTTTTAATCACTAACGATATCAATTTTTCTACGTTTCTTTCACTATGCCATATTTATTTTCCTTCTTCATAATTTAGCTGAACTGTTCTAGTGTATTTATTTGTGCTTTTCATTTACGTCTGGTACATTCTCCTATTTCAAAGGAATCGGAGACAAAATGCAGGGTGTAATACAGAGGCCACAAAACTTGTTGATTCAAAAATTACACATTTTTCCAAGTCACATAAGACAAGCTCTAAAGCATACCTCATAAAAGATGGGATCATGTAGAATTATAATACAATTGCTCCTTGCTGAATAGCCCTTGACTTTTGCATTATCTCAGTGCTAGAAAATTTGACTATACCTATTTTTAAACTATTTTATCTTACTGTACAAGCCTTTAACCCAACTGGCCAAGAATTCCACAACGTCCACCAACATTGTCAAATATAAAGAGTGTTCTAAAATTTTATTTTTTATTTCTGGAAAGGAGGCATCAAAAATTACAACATAGGGTCGATTCCTACAACAATTTACCAAAGAAAGCTAATCTCTACAAAAGCATTAATGCAAGAAGCCAGGGTTATGAAGAAGACCAGTATATAGGAGAAGATTTGGAGTGCAACTGAGATTCGAGACATGTTTCTCCTCTTTTGAACTAACAAAACAGAATTTCGATTAACTGCTGAATTTTGAATTTGAATATCTACAAAACAAGAATTAAAGTACACTCGCCTGCAAAGATTAAACCATCATGCTTTGCCAACCACTAGAACAAAATTGTTGCTCATATAAAGTGGACTTCAGTTGTGCAATGAATTGAATAATGGGAAATCATTATACTGCAATTTACGTGTTAAAATGAAGCCACTAATGCAAATGAAACGCTCAGGCACAGAATTTACGTTATGCTAAGATCTAAGAACGGGGGAAAAAAAGAAGAGAAGAGACAAGACCTGATGCATTCGTGTACACTGAAATAGTGTGATTTTTACAATTGAGATCAAACATGTATGGTTTCATGTGATCGTGCCCAACACGATCCCAGACAGCTGTGCTTGTTTAGAACATAAATGGGAAAAACTCTCTTCCTTTGTGTTCTTTCCAATACTGCGAATAACTTCTCGAAAACATAAAAAGGATTTCGAGAATAAACTTTCAATTGTTACAGTTTTGTGTCAAGTTAACCAGCCTGGCACCAAGCATTTTTCTACTCCTTGCAGCATCTTGAACTCTGGCCTGAATTCCACATTCAATCTTCCTGCACAGTTCACCAGGCAACACAACAATGTCTGAATCTCTGAGACATCTTTGAACAGTCTCATATGTATGAGAGGATGGAATGAAACCGGCCTCTACCATTTCTGTGAGCAGCCGGCAAGCATCCTCTAATTTCCTTGCCTTGCAAAAGATAAGTATAAGAGGTGTGTATGAGCTACTATCAGGAGAGACATTATTGCCCTTCATGTCTGACAACATCTGAAGTGCCATGTAAGGCTTATCCCTGATGCAGTAGTACCTAATAAAGGAGTTATAAGTTACCTGGTTGGGAGAGCAGCCCTCCTTCTTCATCTGCTCCAGCAGCTCCAGAGCCCTGTCAATTCTGCACCGCTTGCACAGGGCATCAATCAAGCAATTGTATATGACAGCATCCCTGGCAAAGCCATCATACTGCATTTCCCTGAACAGCTTGTTCGCCTCGTACAGTCTTTTACTGATAGCCTTCCTGCTCTTGGTGTATAGGCTATGTTTGCTGTATCCCCCAATAAGAATCGCATACGTGTAAGCATCAGGCCTGCACCGAGAACCAGGCATTTTAAGCTGATCAAACAAAAACCTCGCAGTCCTGAAATGCCCGGCCTTGCAGAGCGCATTCATGGCGGAATTGTAGGCGACCAGGTCCGGCTTGCAGTGGAACTGCTTCATGCGGTAAAAGCAGTGCAAAGCCTCCTTCACTAACCCTTCCTTTGCTAGAACATTCATCACAGTCGTAATGGTCTTCGTCGTCACAAGATCAGGGCTTCTGGCGGCCATTTCGTGCAAAAATCTCCACAGCAATTTCAGCCGGTTGGCCTTGGCAAGTGTCCAGGCCATCTCCTGGCAGATATTCTGGTCATACTCGAAATCCTTGTGCTTCCCTAACCAATAATACAGTTTCATTGCCTTTTCCACTCCCTTTTCGACAAGCACGGGATCTCTGATGAATTTTCCCTCATTCATTTCCCGCGAGAGAAATCTCTGCACCACCGGTGCCTTTCGTTTCCTGCTGCCATCGGATTGAAGCTGTGGCTTCAGGTATTTTCGCTGGATGTTCCTGAGAACTTCGCCGAAAACGTCCGCTTGCAAATGCTGTAACCCTAACGCTTCCAACGACGATTCTACGTCCTCTGAATCCGCCATGGCCTCCATGATTTTCGCGACATTGCACGAGAGGAGAGCGCATTCTGCTGAGACACAGCTGTGCGAGCAATACGGAGATGCTTTGTAGTTTTTGGATGCTTCGAATAGTCGAGAATCGCTGCTGCAAATATTGCAGAATGCCTTCCGGAATGGAGAAGCAAAGATAGGGTTTAGCAAGCGTTTCAACCTCCGAAAATCTTGCTGCGTTGCAGATTCGAGAAACCTTGCTGCTCTATCCTTTGAAATTGCAGGAATAAACATAGTTCAAATTTGTTCTGGAATTGCAGTCAGCATCTCGCTCAGATACACTCCTCTCCCTCTCTATACTTTTAAATTCAAGGAATGAACATCCTTTTAATTACTTCAAGAATTGCAGGAGTGACTGCTTTTTGAGAATTTTGTGGATATACAAAATTCGAATGTTATCTTTTCACCATTTGACTTCGGCAAACCGCAATACCTATTTCCCTTTTCTTTAGTACCACCAATTTCGCGTTTATTTGTTTAAATTTCTTTGTGAAGCCAAAAGATCAAATTCGTGCATAATCCGGTGTATCATTTACTTTCAACCTTTTTTTATACCATATCCTGTTAACATTGAAGATTGTGTTGTCCTCATTTTTTACGGTGCTACTCAAAGCAGGATTTGTATTTGTTAAACAAGTTGAGTAAAAGAGCAAATTTAGTAGGAGCCATGAAGTAAAAGCGAAGTTCACACCAATGTAATTTGCTATTGAAAATTTTCTAGTTTTTAGTTTCCAAAAAAAATAATGATATTTCATTAAAGAAAGCTCAAATTCGTGTAAATTAATTTGTTGGCTAAGAGAAACTAGGGGCACTTGTCTCCTCCACAATCATTAGCTTCTCACTAAAATCAAATCTATATTTTAGAGAGAACTTTAGAGGGAACTATATAACTCACTAGCTTAGATATATATATATATATATATCTATAAATTGTCCAAGATGATTTAAAAAAAAATGAGAAATAAATCTCTTGCATAAATAATGCTCAAAAACGTCATGAACAAACAAAGAAAGAGCAAACTTGACTGAGAGGGTAAAACTAAATTGGGTAAGTGATAGAAAAACAGAGGAGGGATGAGTGATTCCATTTTTAGTTATCTTGTTACCTCGTCTGGTAGCCGGGCTTGGTTAACATCAATTTTTTTTAAAATCATCTCGACCAATTTATAGATATATATACTGGTACATAAATTGGTTAAAATAAAAGTTTATATTATTCGTATATGTTGATGAAGGAATACATTGCACAATTATTGCAATAAACATTACAGAGCTGTATAATAGGATTGAGCAAAAGGCAAAATACAATGATAAGTGTGAACTCAATATGCCTAATTCTCTAACTGAGCAAAATGAACTTCTTGTGCAATTCTACTTTGGAGATGTTTAACATCTAAAATCTTTCTGTATCTCTGCACATGAAAAGGAGGATCAATCTTTAAAGAATCAATGATCTTAACTCCAGATACTGCAACAAATGTTAATAGTAGCCTTATCCAATGTCATTCCTTGAGATTTATGAATAGTCATGGCCCATGCCAACTGTAATGGTGACTGACGAGATGGTCCTTGGACCATAGGTACAATTGGCACATGATGGAGATTACCATTATCAAAGGCACATCCAATGTAGGAGTCAAAATCAACAATAACGTATAATGGTAATGCAGGTGGCTATTCACCTTAAAGATACATAATATTGTGAATCATGCCAAGTGCACCATTCACCAATCCTACTTCAGGCCAAAGGTTAACTATAAGCATTACCCTTGCACCTTCACATATAAGCAGAGATTGCATTACTTGTTGCAATAAATAGTTGTTGCACTACTTGTTGTAGTAGATGGTTGTTGTTGCTAATCTTGAAGAAAGTGTTTTTTACCTTCTCTATTGGGACTAATAGCATCAAAATCCATGTTTCTAAAAATGCATGAATTCCAATATTGCAACTCTTAATCTTGTAACATGATGCCTAAGTTCAATATTTTTAAATACTGCATCACACTGTAAGCGTCATCACCTTAACTGTTGCCATGATAGTAACCGTCACTGTAACCATAATCGTCACCGTTTATAATAATAATAAATATTCATTATTACTATAATCGTAACCATCACCATTTATAATAATAATAAATATTCAATATTACCCACCAGTTATAATAATAAATATTCATTATTACCCACGTCGGGCCCTACACGTGAGGGAATATGAAGAGATGAATGGGGAGCCCAAGGATCAGGGGGCGTCAATTGAATAGAGATTTGGCTCCCCTGTAGTGACTCTTTGGCTCCCTTGCATGTGGTGTGTGCATGTGAAGGAATACAAAGAAATGAATGGGAAGCTTAGGGGTTAGGGGACATTAATCGAGTAAAAATTCAACTCCCCTGCACTAATTCTTTAGCTCCCATGCATGTGGCACATGTGCTTGAGGGAATACGAAGAGATCAAACTAAATTGGCATTGCAACATATATTTGTAATGCATATTCATTCGTGGAGATATAAAAAATCACATTACAAATGCATAAATAATGTTATTATTATATCATGGACTTTTGTATATTGACATTATTGTTACAATGGACAAGATATGAATGATGCTAACAACTCATTCATAATTATTATATTATAATTATTGTGGAATCCAATAAATGTTATGAGACTATTATAACTAGCTTAGATATATATATATATCTATAAATTGGTCGAGATGATTTTTTTTTTAAAATGATGTTAACCAAGTCCAACTACTAGACGAGGTAACATGATAACTAAAAACAGAATCACTCATCCCTCCTCTATTTCTCTATCACTTACCCAATTTAGTTTTACCTTCTTGGTCAAGTTTGCTCTTTCTTTGTTTGTTCATGGCATTTTTCTGGTATTAACCTAGTGGTAAGACACTTGATTTGGAAGCTCCACGTGGGTAATGCTAAGTTATATAAAGTTCTAATTAGGCTAAAAATCTTGGGGTATATCTATGTTTCACTTATTTTGGATACCCCTCCCCAACACACATATTATACACATACCACAAAAAACCATAACACACCCCACCCTTCCCCCCATGCCCCACCCACACACCCAACACCCCTGATGACAACCCCCAACCCCCCCTGCCCCTTTTCCCAACCAAACACCAAAGGAAAACAAAAAATCTTTGTTTTTTTAACATTTGTTTCCTTTTTTGTGGTTTTTTACCCAACATGGTTTTCATAAAAATTTCTTTTTGATCCACTAGAAAAAAAATTATTCATAAAAAGCGTGTTGATATTATATTACTAGCTAAGTTCTTTGCATCTATCATTAGAAAAGGTGGAGAGGGGACGGGGTGGGTTGGACCTATTGCATGTGTCATGAGAAAAGAAATTAAGGTTTTGTCTATGAAACCTTACAAGAAAGTCAAGCTACTTTAATCATGGTTAGAACTCTAACACTTAACCATGGTGAGAACTATTAGTGACCCTTATTGGTTGTTGTCTTCTTTGTGGTGTAGTGAATTCTCTTGGAGTTTTTGCATCATGAAGCTTCTTCATGGTTTTTTAATCTCAAGAATTTTTATGGCATTTTTTCTATAGAATTTTTTTGCAATGAATGATTAGAAAATGGAAAATACTAATGTCTCTCAAACTATAAAGACTATGGAGAATTCTGAGGCTTTTGATTTTGTTTTAACCTAATGATTCATATGAATCCCTATTCAGAGATATCACTTCACAACATATATTTCTGCAAATTATTGAATTTTTTTGCCTAAATAAGGGTTTCCACTAGTGATTCAAGCTATCCTTGAACGCTATAGAATTAATGTCTTGCATGCCTCCTTTTTTTTTAATCTTCTTTGCTTATTGAACTGATGAATTCTAAAATGGTTGATATTGTAATTTGCGAGCTAGTATTGTCATGAAGGCTATGTTCTTGGAATCTATCCTATTCTCAATAAAAAAGTGGTTTATAAGGAAAAGAAATAGCAATTTTCAGAAAAGGCAAATAATGGTAGTTTTCAGCAAGTACAAATGAAATCTTCTTCAATAAGTTCTCAACTTTTTACTAATCATTTTAATTCTAAAGGTATCAATAAACTCTTGATAGCTGATGAGTGGCGAGGTACCCCTACAAAAAACATACGAAACGAGCGTAGCATGCGCGATCCAGTCGAACTCCGCAGACTAAATGCCTAAATGCCCCATGGAACACTTGGGGTTAATTAATC
>MNCI01033135.1:88701-115344 GCA_015680685.1 Gnetum montanum
CAATAAAGACAAGCTTTGTGGATAAACCTTGTAGTGCATGGAATAGGATTTATTACATGTTATTTCCTACCTATTATTTATTACCCTGCAGTAGCGCGACATGAGTACGACTTGATTACAAGCATTTACGGATGTATACGACTAATCAAGCAATCAACTACTCATCGCGATTAGATTCTTTCACCCTCAACTCCTAGAATGCGGAATGAGTACAACTTGATTACGAGCATCTAAGGATGTGTACAACTAGTCAAGGAACAGATGTTCATTACGCTTAGGCTAGTTAAGTTCCTTAGTACGACCACTTCAACCATGTGCGTTATGCGTGGTGATCCCAGTAACGATTAGCGTTTGGTAGCCGTGGTTGCATAGTTCAGGGTGTGTACGATAAGTGGGAACAGATGCTGACACTAGTTAATTTAGACTTAGGTCATTAGTTAGAGTTAGTTAGTTTCTCAACCCTTCACCTCGATAGCATAGGAGAAAAACATTTAAAAGACTATAAAAATCATATACCTCGGACTTACTTAACCATACATCGTGACAACTACAAGTAAGTCTGGGAAGACAACGAATGATTAACCCCAAGTGTTCCATGGGGCATGTAGGCATTTAGTCTGCGAAGTTTGACTGGATCAAGCGTGCTACGCTTATTTCATATGGTTGAATGTAGGGGTACCTCGCCACTCATCAACCTCCTATCGAATGGTCTGGGCAGACAGAAGGAGGAGCTATTGCTACGCCTGAACCCGAACAACAACTCCCTTTGCCCCAAGATTGTGTTCCAGCTATCCATGAGAAGTCCACATTCGCTACAGTGATTGTGGAGTTGAATTTTGAATGATTCGCAAAGTTCCCTCCTGAGGCCATTAGGGATCACCTCAAAGGGTCTCCCTTTTGGCCTATCCTCTCTAAAAGCAGTGCCTGGTACCTAGGAGAAACGTACCAATTTTGGCACAATAGGGAGCAAGGCACCACTATTAATATTTGTGGTGTGATAGTTGACTTCTCTGCATAGGCAATTTCAGAAGTGTTAAACATTCCGAATATAGGGCCTCAGGTTGCTCGGTTATCCACCCGTTCATACCTTGATGTATGAAAGGATTGGTTGGAGAAGGCTTATGGTAGAGACAAAGCATTTGGTGAATTGACGACGGAAGAGAGAGTTTACTTCAAAATCAGAATATATCACCTCTTCTCCACAAAGGGCCTAAAAAGAATATCGACGTATGCAGCTAGAGGATGTCCAGTGTTGATGGCAAAGGTTAACGCTAACCTGCCCCATCTATATTTGACGGAGATCTTGAGGCAGTTCGAAGAACGAAAGATAGGGAAGATGGTGTTACATTTCCATTATCTTATCAGAAAGCTTTGCCGACGTGTTGGTATTCGAGGATACACCAATGACATCCTCCAAAAGCCCAGGCTGCTTCATATGCTAAATTACTAAAGGCACCAACTCCAAGAAAAAGCACTAGCAAAGAGCTAGGACCAGAATAAGAAGAAGAACAGATGGTTGGACCCAGTTAACCTCCAGCCACGGGTCCTAGCCAATAAGAAGAAGTAGGGCCCAGCATAGGCCAGGATCAGTTGCCACCACTGCAAGACTACAGATCGTTGATGAGCCATCTTAGGGCCATCACTGAGACGGCCAGTTGGGGAAGTCGTGATGACACAAACCTCTTCCACATCATCAATGATGCTAGGCGGCCTACTATTTCATTAGATCGCACAAGGGGTGAAGTATCCATTCAAACAAGAGGAGGGAACAGTAGATGGTCACAACAGATCTCAGGAAATGCGACATCTTTCCTGGTATAATTAGAGACTAGTGAAGGGGCCACTGTGATGGTCATGCAACACCAGAATGCCGCAAGAGCTACAGATGTGGTCATAGACCACATCAAAGAATCCTTCAATGTACCTGTTGTACCACCAGTAGATCTCACAGGAGCACGGGATGCTCAAACTTTGGCCAGAACCTCGATGACTCCTGCAAAACATGAGGATGCGCTTGATAGATTACTCCAAACAAGGCAAGTAATGACGTCCCTGTTTAACATCCCTCAGGATGTAACAACAATTCAGTTAGACCTCATTTCCACAAAGGGGAAGCTGGTTTTAATAGAAGTAAGGGCTGAGCATGCTAAAGCTAAAGTGCAGAAATTACAAGAGCAGCTCGTGGCCTTACAAGCAACACAGCGAGACCCTCTGCAATTTGTTCTTGCAAACCAGCTAGAAAACTTTAGAACTAAGCAACTAACAAAGTTAATTTTAGAGAATAAAAAGGTGATGGAAGAAAAGGAGATGGCTATTTGGGATGCCTCCGCAGCATAGGTGCAAACCCATGTGCATCTTAAGGCACTCAAAGCCTTACAGGAAGAAAACAAGCAGCTTGCGACTGACAATCTTCGGTTGACCACTGTAGAAAAGCAAAAGAATGTTCTTGATGAATACTTTCATCAATTATGAGAACAATTCATCCAAGTCAACTGAGACGTAAGCCATTTAGCCAAATAAAATTGAACCCTCTCGATGGAGGAGGTACGCACAATTCGTCAAAAATCAATCATTGAGATAAGTGCGTGGCAGAATGAGGCTAAACGACATGAAAACCTGAAGGAGAACTTCCATGATCAAGTGGGGATGTATAAACAAATCCTTGAAAAGGAGATCCATATGGCCAAGGCCCAAATTAATACTATCAATGCTCAACACACTCATTGGTGGCCCATATTGGACACATGCCTTCACCAACCAAGCGGAAGTTAAGAATCAGGACCTGCAGATCTAGGACTTGATAGAGTACGTGGAGTTGGCAAACCTAAGATATGCCAACCTTGCCATGTTAACAGCAGGGTGCCCAAGGTCAGAGCTTGAGCAGTAGGTAGCAACCACCCAAATCAAATATGAAGCAGAATTTGTAGAGCACAAGAAGCTGGTGGAGAAAATGGATGTTGCAAATTCTAAACTTGAGGTGGTAAAAGCCAGCTACCAGGGACAAAAAGATGTCGCAACTGACTTGGCTCAATGGCTAATAGACCTTCACAAATACAAGAACAAAGCCAGAGCCTATGAGGAGGAATGACGGGTGTTCGCAGCTTGGTATGTCAAGGCCAACCAGATGTTTCTGCAACTACCCTGTTCGTGGGAGGTGCCGACTCCGTCAAACATTGGAACATTAGCATGGACAACATAAGACCCTCAAACTAAAGAGGAGAAGCTCCAAGCCATAGTTCAATGCCATCAAGCCTCAAAACCCGGAGCACAAGACAAAGGGAAGGCACCAATGGAGGAGCCACCGCCACCAAGAACTACATGAGTTCCAAATTTTTGTAGTTGTAGCATATTTTGTGTGTTGTGTTTTCTTCCCACACTGCGGCATGGTCCCATTTCTTTTTCCATCAATAATCCCATACCTATCCACTGTGTAATCACTGTAACTTGAGGACGAGTTTTTATTCAGTCGTGGGGGTATGTTGGAACACGATATCGCGTTTGTCACGATATCGCATCCCCCGCGATATCGCGTACGCAATATTGCATCTTCCCTTGCGATATTGCGTATGCGATATTGCAGTCCGCCGCAATGTCTATAAATAAGAAGTGACTCTCCCTTGTTTTAGAAGTAGTGTTAGAAAGTAGTGAAACTCTGGCAGTTTGATCCCTCCAGAGATAGATTATTTTCCAGTGTCTGCTTGCAGTGTGGTGAATGTAATTGTATGGCATCCTTTATTCGAGTGTGATGTATTTGAACACGCACATGACCGGCAATAAAGATCGAGATTACTTCATCATTGCAGCATTCACCTTGTTATTTATTTAATTGTTATTTACTGCTTTCCTAGTTAATACTCTCTCATGCTTATCTCATGTTGAAACACGGAATGAGTACGACTTGATTACGAGCATTTAAGTGTGACTACTTGGTAACCCAGTGGCGTACCTAGGATTTGCGCTTGGTAATCATAGTGGTAGTCATGCACAAAGTCCAGGATGTGTACGGATAATCAAGGAACAGATGCTCATCGCACTTAGGCTAGATTAGATTCTCTTACCCTTTCTCTCCTAGCTTAGCTTAGTTAATATTACTTTCCACTACCTTCAGGAGTAGCATTAGATTAGGAAACCCATCATACACCTCACTTTGGACTAAATCATACATGACAAATATAATACTAGTCCAGGCGGGAAGACAACAAACTGTGACCTAAGGCTAACTATCTAGGTGCCACAACTAGTCCATCTACGGAGTTCGACCAGATCGTGCGTGTAACGCTCGTATTTGTATGGTTGAGTGTAGGGGTACCTCGCCACTCATCAAAGGTAAAATCTAAACTAGCCTACATTCGATGAGTATCCATCCCTAACCATCCACACACACCTTGGACTCCATGTAACTACTGCTAGAATTACCAAGTGTATGTCACTAGGCGTACCAAACAATACATTGCTGGGCTACCAAGTAATTACACTTAAACACTCACAATTAGTCATACTCATTCCGCTTAATGATAGGAATAATAAAGAACAATAAATGAAAACATTAACTAAGGAAAACAATAAACATTTAAGCAATTAAAAACAATAATAAATCTAACTGGATGCTACAATGATGAAAGTAATCTCAATCTTTAGTGCCAGTCATGTAATAGATCCAAGTACGTCACACTCAAATAAGGATATTGTATAATCACTTTACATCACACTGCAGGCACTCACTAACTATTTTATAAGACTACAGAATAAAACTACAAGAGTTTGACTACTTTATTGACTAAAACTATATCCAAACCATGTGCCCAAGTGCTATATTTATAGGCCGGCACACATCCTGCAATATTGGATATCCAACATTGCATATAGGCCTCTAATATCGGGTATCCGATATCGGAGTTTTGATATCAAACATCTAATATCAAAGCTGAAAAAAATTAACCTTTTATTTAAAAAGATGTAACAACATGCATTAAGGCATCTACGTCGGCACGACTGCATCAACGTAGCCAATAGATGCGACAACATGCATTGAGGCACCTGCCTTGACACGACTATGTCAACATAGCCAACTAATCCTTCATCAATAGTTAATTAAGAAATTAGTTAATTATTTTAATCATTAAATAGTCATTTTATCATTAAGTAATTAGGAGAAAAAGTATAATTAAAATAATTATAAAAATAAACATCTTATGCCTCAATCACACTTAACCATATGTGCAATTATACACAAGTGTGGATTGGAAAGACAATGACTTGCAACTATATGTTTTACTATTTAGGAATATTAGCAACTTAGGTAAGTAAGTCTACAAAATTCAACCAAATCACTGGTGAACACTTATGATTCATATGATTGGATGTAGGGGATACCCATCGCTCATCATTGGTGTCGTTGCCTAGGATTTAGTTTAGCTAAGTGCAGTAAATATTATTAAATGATAAATTCATATAAAACTATTGTAAGGAAAACATAATGAAACATCTTTCATAGAAAATAATAATAACAAAATTATCTCATAGCACACTTCCTACACATTACTGAAATGACTTCTTTTCATAGAAAAGAATTTCCACTGCAGGTTGATGATTCTAATAAATAGCATGAGAGGACTGAAAAGGCTATTGGTAAGAGGCCTCAGTAGGTGAGGTTAGTCTATGCCCATCTAAATCCTTATTACCTCGATTTCACCTTCATCCTCTATTAAGATGGGTAGTTACCCTAGTGGAATATGGAAGGCAACATTGAGAGTAGTCTATGCCCATCCAAATCCCTATTATCTGGATTTCACCTTCATCCTCTATTAAGATGAGTAGTTACCCTAGTGGAGTATGGAAGGCAACATTGTGTTACCTCATGATCAGTCTTTTCTTGTCATGCTCATGGTCCAACTCATGAGACTAAGCATTGAACTAGTAGGGCTAGAATACAAGGCAACAAACCATGCCTCTAGAGACTATCAACCCACAGAAGCATGGCTTTGGAAAGATAAGTATATTGAAGCATACTATGAAACCTCCAAGGGAAAAAAATCCTAACACCATTGTTTCTATAGTTACAAAAAGAGGGCAATGATTTCTTTTCAAGGCTTTTTTAGTACAAAGATTCTTCTCCTTTTATGGAGGAGGATACTCTTCACTAATGATTTCAATTAACCTTGGAGAACTTTGGTGAAGGAAGGACGAAGTCAAAGGTCTAAAGAACATCAAAGGACAAATCTCCTAGTTATTCATTGAAGGACAAGGAGAAGGATAAGAACAAGAAGAAGGACCAAGCCAAGAACCATAGTAGAAGGACTACAAACATCATTCTTCTAGTCCTTCACCTTCACCATCCTCCTCTTCATCATATTCTAACAAGAGAAGTCGTGGTAGAGACAGAGATAGGAGTGATCCAAATTGAGATGGAGATGATAGGAGATCCCATCATGATGATGGGAACTAGGATGATAGATAACACAAAGAGGAAGAAGAGCATCACCAGGAAAGAAGGCATAGTAGAATACATCATAGGAGAGATGGCCATGATAGGGGCCATCGTGGATGTGATAACTATGATGAAACATTGTTGGCCATTAAAAACATGCTAAATGTTTTAGAAGTAGTTGGAATTCCCACTAGGTATCAAAGGGATAGCAAGATCAAGAGGTTGGATATGAAAAATATCTCCAAATTTGAAGGGGAATATAATGCTAATCAATAGCATTGCATACAAGCTTTTCATGATGCTTGTGCCTTATAGAACATTGAGAACAAATGGAAAAAGTTAAAATTGTTCTTAAGGATACTCATCAAAGAAGCATAAAGTTGGTATCAGTTTCTGGAACCAGCATCCATTCATAGGTGCAATACAATCTTAGAGTTGTTCAATGACAAATATTGGACATACTCCCTAGTGTCCAATTTGAGGAAACAAATCCAAGGATGGAAACGAGGTAATTATAAATCCTTGAATGTAGCCATGGGAAAGTATTACTCTTTTTTGCACTAATGCCTAGGCCATGGATTTTCTCAAAGGGAGCAACTTCATCACATCATAGTTGGGATCCAAAACAAAATCAGAGAAACTCTTGGAATTTATGCCCAAGGAAGACTGTTAGAGATGAGAGCCTATCAAATCCAAAGTCTAATTAATTAAGTGACAAAAGAAGAAAGGGAGTTGAAAAAGAGGAAAAATAAAAGAAAATATAATAGGAACCCCCTTCATTTGCAACAGGGAGGTGCATTTTTGTGATTCAGATAAAGCACTACTAGATGAAGTGATGCAAAAGAAAACCTTGCCGATCTAGAAACTTTTTATTAAAATATTGACTAAGACAGATAAAATGTGGAACTCCTTAAATGAGGAGTTCCAAACTCCTCTCAAAATAGTAGAGGAGAAGATAGAGTAGAGTAATAATAGAGATAGAAGGAGACATAAAGATGCAGGTAGGGAACAATATCAAAATAAAGGAAAGGTTGCAATGGTTGATAAGGCTGTAGATTTGAGGATTGATGATGCAAAATGTACCATTTGCCAATGTGAACATCCCAAGGAATGTTACCCGATAGTGTCACATCTACAAGAATCTAGGGTTAATTTGAAATTATCAAGGAAGAAACCACTTAAGAGGTTGTCTTATCCACAAGGTAATTACAAGTAGCAATTCCACCAAACATGGTATTATCCAAGTGGAGCATCACCTTAACCTTAGGAGTAATATCAGTAGTAGCAGAACTAGCAGTCATGGGGAATTCCACCACCACAATAACAATATCCTTACTAATAGCTGGATTCATATGGATATTATGTCTAATAGCCTATATCTCCTCATGGCTCTACAAGCCATACTCATTTTTCTTATGATTACCATCCTCTAGAATATCACTAAACTCTCACTCTAAGAGTTCAGTCTCCATTTGCTTATCCTCTTCCATATCCATCATGTAACTCTAGATCTTCTAATTCTACTCCTTTGCCACCTGCACCACTAATGCAAGGGGTAATTCCACCATAGCCAAAGCAACACAATGACATAAGGATAGTAAATTTACAACCAAAAAATTATCTAGGTGACTCTAAGAATAAGCCTTGAAAGAAGGCTTTCTTCAAGCAACATAGTCCATAGAAACCCTCATCAATGTTTGTGGCTACTAACCCTACATCAATTACTTCTAAAAATAACCTCAAACCTTCTTCAAATCAAACATCCTCTAATGTACACACTATCATATTGACCCATGTGATCATAGATTAGATCAACGCTAGCCACCTTCCCAGGAAATGATCGAATATTGGGAGTCCCCTCATCTATTTGCAAATCATACAAAATGATCCATGTAAGGCTCTATTGAATTTAGGTTCTAGAGTAAACTTAATTTCTTAGGAGATGTATAAGACTTGAAACCTACCTCCACCCAAAAAATGCAACATCAGGTTATAGCTTATGGATCAGTTCATTAGTATTCCATTAGGATTGGTGAAGGACATTATGATCACCATCTGTGAATGGTCATACTTAACAGATTTCATGGTGATCCATGTGGATAATTACGAAGGGGATTTCCCCATTATCATGAGGAGGACTTGCCTCAATACCATTGATGCCAAGATGAGGATTAGAGATCTTTCCTTGGAAATCTCCAAGGAGAGGAAGTTTTGGAAGATTAAGAAGAAGAGAATTTCATGCATCATGTATAGTGACACAAGGTGCCATTACATCTAGAAAATATGGACCATAAAAAGCACATCTATCCAAGTATGTAATTAGTATGTTGAAGCATCAAGTGTTCAAAAGTACCTATATGCAAAAGCCACAAAATAAGAAGGTACCCAATGGCTAATCATAGATAACGGTGCTAAATCCAAAATGTGCATGGAACCAATGAAACTCCTCAAAAGTGCTTACAAAGATAATTTGGATGGACTGGAGTAGATCCAACACCAACTCTCCCACAAAAATGAAGATATGGATTGGGGGGAGTTGAAAATCCTAGATGATTTCAAGCAAGAGCCCCTCGAACTTAAGGCTTTACTAGTAGCATTAGAGTATGCTTTTCTTAATAGTGGCAAGTTAATAATAATAAATGTCAATCTTGCCCAAGAATAAAAATAGAAGTTGCTAAAAATAGTGAAAAAATGGCTAATAGCTTTTGCATGGTCATATCATAAGTTCATAAGGATAGCTCCAAGAATATGCCAACATCGAATCTATATCGATGCCTTCATCAAGCCAAGGAGGTAGCCACAGAGAAGAATGAATCCAAAACTTAAGCAAGTTATTAAGAATGAAATTGAGCAACTTCTTAAAGCAGAATTCATCTATCCTATAGACAACAATGAATGGGTAAGCCCACTCATCATTGTGTCAAAGAAAGAAGGGAAATGGAGAGTCTATATAGACTTTCAACTATTGAATATGGCAATATTTAAGGATCATTTTCTATTGCCATTTGTGAGCCAAGTGTTGGATAAAATTACAGGGCATAACTACAATAGTTTTTTTGGATGGTTACAGTGAATATAACCAAATCCATATAGCATTAGAAGATCAAGCCAAGAAAACATTCATAAGTCCCTAGGGAACTTTCGCATATAAAAAGATGCTCTTTGGCCTATGCAATGCCCCTACAAACTTCCAATGACTAGTACTTAGCATTTTTCTACAATAGATTGGTAGTGATGTGGATGTGGAAGTCTTTATGAATGACTTCTCCACCTATGGTATCAACTTAAGTAAGCCTTGGATTGTCTAGAGCAGGTGCTAAAGCACTGTGTGGAGATAAAATTATGGCTCAATTGGTAGAAAAGCCACTTGATGGTCCAAGAAGACATTGTTCTAGGACACCAAATCTTAGGAAAGGGGATAGAGGTGGACCTAGAGAAAGTATAGGTGATCCAAGGAATCTCTAAATAGCCTCAAACTATAAAAGACATGAGGTCATTCCTTGGACATACTAGTTGCTATAGGCGCTTCATCAAGAATTTCTCTAAGATTACTAAGTTTTTGGTGAAGCTTACAAAGAATGATGCACCTTTTGACTAGACTAAGGAATGAAAACAAGTATTCCAATAGTTAAAGAAAAAGTTTGTAGGAACACCAACTCTACATTATCCAGATTAGTCCACACCATTTCACATAATGACAAATGCACCCAGCTATGCATTGGGGGTAGTGCTTACACAATTGGATGATCAAAAACATCCATATTACATTCATTGTGCAAGTAGAAGCATTGTGAGTACATAACTAAATAGACCACCACTAAGAAAGAGCTCATGACAATGGTATACATCTTGAAAAAATTTAAGCACTATATGCTTGGATATCAAATTTTTATGCACATAGACCATAGTCTTATACATTTTCGAATGAACAAGCTAGTGGTAAGCCCTTGTGTCATACAATGGCTGGTGATTTTGCAATAGTTTGATCTTACAATGGTGGATAGGAAGGGAACTAAGAACTTGATTGTTGATCACTTATCTCAGTTATGATATTATAGCAAAGATGATGAGGAGCCCTTAGCTAATCAATTTTCAAATGAACTCCTCTTTGCCAAATCCATTGATGTTCAAGAGCCCAATGATACCAATTGATACAATGATTTAATCTCCTATATTATCACATAAGAGACTCTACCAAAATGGAAGAATAAAAAGAAACAACAGTTTCTTCACTAGGCCAAGCATTGTATGGAAATTCAAGTTAATCTTTACAAAGTTTGTGCCTATAACCTAATTAGCTGATGTGTACCTAATACTAATCAATTGTGCATCCTTCAAGATACTCATGAAGGCCCTTGTAGGGGTCACTATGCAAGAAGGTAAATGGTTACAAAGATCCTCATGGTTGGGAATTTCTGGCTGATGATATTCATAGATGCTTATAATTTCTTCCATTCATGCAAGTGCTATCAAAGGGATAGAGGAATGATAGTATGGATAGAAGGGCCCCAACAGTGCATCCAACCACTAGAGCTTTTCAATATCTAAGGCATCAACTTCATGGGACCCATCACTTTCATGTCCAATGGGTTACATTATTGTTATTGTTAACTAATATACCAAGTTGGCTAAAGTTGTAGTACTATTAGACTGTACATCCACCACTATAACATGGTTTGTGCAATGATAGGTAATAACTAGATTTGGCATGCCAAGAGCACTCATTTCTTAAAATGGGGCCCACTTCACAAAAACTACTTTTCAAAAACTCATGCAACGCTTGGGGGTGCAACATAAACTTACAATTCCCTATCACCCCCAAGCTAATGGTCAAGCCAAAGTTTCTAATAGGAAGATCACTAGAATCCTAACATGAACAATTAGTAGATATAGGAAGGACTAGATACTAAACTTAATGATGCTCTTTGGGCATATGGATTAACTTGGAAACTTCTTATAGGCTACTATTCTTATGAGTTAATGTATGGAAAGTTACCCAAGCTTCCAATTCAAGCTAAACTCTATACAGTCATAATAGCTTGTGAGCTTGATCTTAACATCAATCTAGCATGAAAAGAACAACTAATGACACTTAACATGCTAGATGACAATTGACAAGTATCCCTGATGATTAACAAAGTGCATAAGGCAAATTCCAAACAATGTTATGATGCATGAATATGAAGAGTTAAATTTTAACCAAGTGATAAGGTTCTTTACTAGAATCTCATGCATATGCCACAATGCACTTGATGAATTGTGATTCATTAGGCTCTAATATCAAACCCCCGATATTGGGTACGCGATATCGTGACCTAAGTAACGATATCGGGTACACAATATCATGGCTCCTGTGTGAGCCTATAAATACACATGTAGGCACACAGAGGAAAGGAGTAAGTAAGTTAAGATAGGAAAGTTAGAGTAGTCATTTAGTTTTCATTTTTAGTTCTTCTCAACCCTTTCTCCCAGTGCATGCCCACAGTGTGATGATTGTAATTGTACGACATCCTTTTTTCGAGTGTGATGTACTTGGACATGCACATGACCAGAAATAAAGATTGAGATTACTTCATCATTGTAGCATTCACTTAGTTTAATTATTTAATTGTTATTTTTATTTATCGTTATTAAACACAGAATGAGTATGACTTAATCAAGAGCATCTACATGTGACTACTTCATATCCTAGTAGCGTACTTGGGCCATGCACTTGGTAATCCTAGTGGTAGTCGTGCACGAGGTCCGAGATGTGTATGGATGATTAAGAAATGGATGCTCATCTCACTTAGGCTAGCTTAGATTCTCTCTCCCTATCTCCTATTAATTTAACTCTCTCTCCCCTTTCCTCCTAGCTTAATTAAATATTATTTTCCATTTTCTCTAGAAGCAACATTAGTTTAGGAACACATCATACACCTCACTCTGGACTAAACCATATGTGACAAAGTAAATACTAGTTCAGGTGGGAAGACAACAAACTTCGATCAACGAGCAACTATCTAGATACCACAACTAGCTTGTCTGTGGAGTTCAACTGGATCGTGCGTGAAACGCTCGTATTCTTATGGTTGAGTGTAGGGGTACTTCGTCACTCATCAACACTAAATTCCAAACATTATGGAAGGGACCTAATATCATAGATGCAATTTTCCTTTTGAAGCCATGACCATTTACCACTCATCAAGCCCTCACAAACATCTATTGATCAACATACAATAAGTAAAGCCATTCTTGAAACTCAAAGTAACCAACAACAATAATACCTTTGCACAGGAATAGGCTCACTCTATTGTTCTGATCACTTTCTCTCAACATATTCATGGGAAAGATGGCCATCTAAAACTAACACCTTAATGAGGTTCACCAATTTTTCACCTTTTTGTTTTACATCGTTCTTTGTATGTTTATCATTTTCTTGCATATTTTCTTGTTTATTTTATATTTTTTCTTTTTCTTTCTCTTTTCTTTTTATTTTTTTTATCTTTGTTCTTATTTTTATAAATTTTATTAAGCTTTAATGGAACTCTTGGATTTGGTTATTGCTACTACAAATCTAGAAAAGCATTAAAGGGAGCTATCATTATTATGATTGATTAAACAAAATACTAATTTTTATCTTTGGATTATGTAACCTACCAACACTCTGTCAATTTTTTTATGGTATTAGTCATTGAGATCATGAAATCCAATCATTCCATCTATTCCATGGGAAATAAATATCCCAGAAGCACAAGGTTCTTTAATATTAAGATCTAAAAAGTAATCAATGATCTTGATACTCAACGAATTGGGAAAGGACCAAGTGGAAATGGAATAGGTTGTGACCTCAAGAGGATTTGATATGATTTCTTTTAACATCAATCTCAAGGTTCTATGATACTCCATTGGTATACCATCATTCCTACTATTAACCATAAAAGGAAGCATGTCTTTTTTTGATGTGGTTCTCATGAAAAAAAAAGGAAAAAAAAAACAACACAATAACATGAGAATTCAAAGCCCACCCCTTAGACTAAATAATGGGCTACAATCACTGGTTATGGGGCTGGAAAGACATGTTACCCATGCCTAAAGGCACCTCTCTAACTAAGGGCCCTCTTTACTTCCTTTTTCTCTTTTCTTCTTATCTTGGAGTGATGGTTGTCCTAGACTTTTGATTGATGCAAAGAGGACATATGTCAATGCAAGGTCATTGAAAGTGAGATGGACTTGGTCTATACTTGGACCAAATTGAGATCAAATCATCTTAATCATAAATTATACCATGAATCTTGTGTGACTAGGATGCCAACAACCTCTTTCACATTCTATCTCTCTATCATTTATTAATTCATGATTTACCATCTCGTTACCTCATGCTAAAGAATATTATCCAATTTGTTTCTAGATTGTATAACCCTTGAACACTTGTTTATAAGTATGGAACTTAACTTAACTTGATCATTCATCATTCATTGGGCCCATGGACTCATTCCAATGAAGGTATGCAAGGGCACATGAGGCCTATGACTACTTTGGGGAGGATCTACTTACATCCCTTTAGTCTACTTTCAGTTAAATTTCCTACCCAAGGTCACTTGTTTAATCCATCATCTCGATAGCATTCAATCATCTAGTTTTGGTTAATTTAGCATTCTAAATTCATTCCACTCTGCTTAAATTTCTTTTCTTAAGCTAAACCTATCCACTTTTGTGTTGTTATCACTATTCTTCATCTTTTTGGCTTCCCTAGACTCTTGTTTTTTCTTGCAACTTGTTTGGAATTCCTCCATTTCTTAATGTGCAAAATAGTTAAGCATAATTACGTTCATGTAGCCCCATCAATGCAGTGGGATGAGTCGATGTAGCCTCATTGATGCATAATAAAAATACTATAAATATGCATGATAGTTAGCTCACTTTGCATTATTTTTCAATAGTGCAAGAGGAATTTTTATCTTTTTCAGAGCCCAAGAACCTTCTGAGCCTCCTAAATCACAAACCATTAACCCATTTTTTTATCCTTATGCGACTAGAGCTAAGCTTTATGTTGTGGGGGACATAAACCTTTGGTATCTTGCAAAAAAAATTAACATTTTTTTTAATTTCTCAAGATTAATCCATTAAAATAATATTAAATTACTTATCATAAAGGATTGAGCCTAAGAAACAAACTCTAATAGTTGGAGAATAAAATAATATTAAAATAATCCACTTAACCAAGATCACAAACCAATACTTAAATGATCAACACTTAACACCTAGAAATCAAGATAGAACCAATCTAATGAAGGAAGGTATGCAAATAACTAAGGGTTATAAACTAAAAATCTAATCATGGGTTATGTTTATGATCACAAATGGCACCAAAACGAGGACCACAAGTAGGAGGGCCTTCATAGCCTAGGGAAAAGCAACCTCAAGGAGGAAGGAACCAACGATAGCAACAACTATAGTAATCCCAAGAGTAAGTAGCCAAGGCCACTCATGCCACAAGACTTCTTTGGGAGGAGCCCAAAGTGGAATCTGTTTAACAAATTTTCACTATAAAGAAAAGCCAATCTAAACAAGATGAGGTTCTTGGGCTAAGGCCTAACTTGGAGGTCACCCTTATGGAGGCCTATTTGGAGCAAATCAAGACCAAGGAGTTCTAAAGTTTTATCATTTAAGAATTAAACTTTGCATCCTTCTTGGAGCTATTATCGGAGGAGGTTCACACATAACTATAGGGGTCTCCCTTATGGCCCATTCTTTCTAGCACTGAAGAATGGTACAAGGGGGAGACTTATCTATTCTGAAATAATTGACAAGCAGATGCATCGGTATAGATCAAGGATATAACCAACTCCTACTCAGTTGAGACCATCATGGAGGTTCTCAGTTTTCCCAACACAAGGGTAAAGTTAGGTAAAATATCCACGTAGGTGGATCCAAAAGTCAAAAATAAATGGGTCCAATGATGCTATGGGATGGGTCATAAGGAGTACAATGCTCTCACAAAGGTGAAGAGAGCATACTTTAATATTGTGGCCTATCAGCTAAACCCAATGGTGAGGTCTAGGAAGGTAACAGCTTTCACAACCTGGGCATGTGTTACTTTGAGTGGAAAATTCCTAGTCATCCTTCCCTAACTTATTTTCCTAGAGATTGAAAAACACTTCAAGGAAAATGAGGAGGAAAGAAAGACACTCCCCTTTTTATGTCTCATCTACAAGTTGTGCAAAAGAGGAGGAATATCATACTACTCAAATGATGTAATCCAACATGCTCCTACCACATCTTGGTAGGAGATGATAAAGGATAAGGTAGTGGCCAAGTTGCAAGAAGAGAAGCAGCCACTACCATGTACAACCCTAGAGACTATACTAGAGATATTCACAGTTGTTAAAAGACTCAAAAAATTTCGAGACTAATAGCTAAATTAACAACAGGGCTTTGTAAGTGGTGGGGAATCCTCCATTTACTATTCATCCATGAGCCATCTTAACAAGGTTGCCAAGATCATAAGTTAGTTAGATAGTGAAATGGCCCCACTCTTCTTCACATAAAGGAACTAAGCATCCACTAGGCCCAATCCAAGTACTAGGAAGATCATAATGTTTATCCTTAGATAAACATTCACTAGGATTTCTAGAAATGCTATGGCCTTCTCCATCATGTTGAAGGAAGGTAAGAAGGCAACAATCCTAGTCATGCCATATAAGAATTAGGAGATAGCAATGGAGGTGGTGGATGACAAGGTTTCTGAAGCCCTAAATGCTCCTAAAATGTTAGTATCACACATTGCTATGATGGCAAACATCCATGTGTCTATAGATGCAAGAAGTGGTTGGATGAGCATTGCACAACACAAGGAGATATTGGAAGGATTGGTTGGAGCTAGGCAACTACTTCTGGAGATCTTTAAACTTCTGGATGAAATCATTGAAAACCAGTTGCAGTTTCTTAAGACAAGGAACAAATTGTTGATCATCAACTCATAACTAGAGAAGGCCACCATAACTAATTAACAATTGGCTGTCAAAGTTGCTAAGTTAAGAGCTTGTCTCTTCAACCCCGCTATTTGTAGGTGAAAGTTAACATGAGATGCAGCTTTTCAATAGCTTTAACAAAAGCTTTAGATGGTCAAGAATGCAAAGGAGATGATGATCTTTGATAAATCCATGTTAGAGGCCATGGCCAACAAAACTAACAAGGACCTATCATAGATTCACAAGGAAATATTAATCCTCACCAAGCATAATCACCACTTGTAGAATGCTAAGCAACAAAAGGACCAAATGGTCAAGTTTATACACTAGTAGTAGGAGCAGCTTGCAAAGGTCAACTTGGATTGGAAGAGGTTAGTAGTAGAAAATCACAATCTCTCAATGGAGAAAGTCCATGCTCTTCACCAGAAGACAGCAATTAGGTAGCCATCTAGAAGAATGAAGCCCTAAAATTTGAATGAGTGAAGAATCACTATAGGGACTAGGTTGAACTACTCAAGGAGATTAATGAAAAAGAAATACAATTGGTGAAGGCGAAGATGAACAAGACCCTCCAACAACAAGATGACATATGTAAATCCATATTTGATGGATTGAATGCATAAAAAAGGTAGAAATCTACTAGAAGGAGTTGCAACTTGAAGAGATGATAAAATACATGAAGCTTGCCAACCTCCATTATGCAAACTTACTAATGTTGATAGCAAGGGAGGCAAAGATATGAGCTAGAGAAACATCTTGCCAGTTTCTACCTTCTATGAGGCATAATTTAAGCTTTACAAAGAGAAAAAATAAAAATTGAAGACAACCAATGCAAAGCTTGAAGTTATCAGAAGTAGATTCATTATTCAAAGATTTATTGCTAACAACTTGGCAAGAATAATGAATGACTACCAAGAGCTGCAGAACCTAGTAAAGACATTCGACATTGAACATAAGACATTTGTAGCTTGGTTTATCAATGTGAAGGAAATGTTTTCTTCAATGTCATGCCCATGGGATATCCTTGCACCGACCCACATTGGCAAAGCTACTTAGACCATTTATGACCCATAAAGCAAGGAAGAGAAAATGAAAGCACTTTTGGATGCTTTCAAGCTTCTAGTAATAGTAATAGGTTAGCTTTAGCCTCCAATAGCACTAGGATGGGATGAAGGACCATCTAAGCCATAGGAGCCTCCACCTCCAGGCACAATATGACAGCTAATCATGCTTCCATCAATTAATAGGCACCCTCTACAATGTTTATCAAGTATCCTATTTTGTTATAAAGGGAACTAAATTCTTGTAAAACTATATAATCTGGGACTTAGAGTTAGTTAGAGTCAGTTAGTCTCTTTCTGTAAATAAATTCTATATTTCCCCATATTTTATAAGAAACTCAATCCCAATTTTATTCACTCAAGAATGAGTTTTTAGTCAATCATGTATGTATGATGAACCATTAATTAGAAAGGCTACGTTAATACACATGCATCGATGTATCCCCATCAATGCATGGTAGGATGCATTAACACAAGTATGTTGATGCTGATGCAGCCATTACCTATAAAATGCATATATCCTTTGCATTTATGCCATCTTTTTGATCATAGATTAGTTGAATTCTTGTAGTTTTCTTCCACAAGAGTTAGAATATTTTCCCTATAAGAAGGTGCAACATGGATTTATAAGATTGTATGAAATTTTATTTGAGTGCTCATGTACATAGATACACTAGCATGATCAATAATAAAATCTAGATTTCCTACATCCATTACAGCACTTAGACTAGTCTACTATTACTTTTTAGTACTTGACTTTATATGCAATTTACTTTTATGTTCTTAAATAATTAAGTAATTAATGTAATTAATCATAAGCACATGAATACGACCACTTCAAGCATAACATATTAACATTTGGTAACCCTGGCATTGGATACTTGGTAAGCCCAGTAGTATACACTTAGTAACCCAACAATGTTAATATAAGTTTAAGATGTGTACGATAAGTGGGATTGGATACTCTACATTAGGATAGTTAATTAGTTCAATCATTAAATCCTCATTTCACCATTACGCAATTAGGAAAAATAGTATTATTATTATAAAAATAAACATTTTATGCCTCAATCACACTTAACCATATGCGCAGTTAAACATAGGTGTGGATTGGGAAGACAACAACTTGTAACTATATGATTTACTATTTTGGAATATTAGTAAACTAGGTAACTAAGTCTACAAAATTCCACTAGAATGTTGGTGAGTGCTAGTGATTCATATGGTTGGACATACAGGATATGTGACATCCCTTCCTTGTATGTCATGGCAAACATCAAATATATGATATATTAGACATTATGCATATGAAGAAAGTATATGAAATGCAAAATATATGTGATATTTGACATTATGTATAAAGGAAATAATAGGAAAAATGCAGAAAGAGAAAGAAAAGAAAGCTTTATTGATATGGAATAGTGTATTCAAATTGTGCTCCAAGAGTATTCCTTGGGGTTTTCTTCCTTTAACATCTATCCCTTAGAGGCAATCTAGCACTGCCACCACAGTTAGGCCTATAATTTAGCTAGAAGGGATGGCTAGTCCACTTCCTATCCCACTTTACTTAGCTTCCATGACTTGCCTATACCAACTCCCGCCACTCCTTGCAGGCACGACCTCTAACCCCAGGTATAATTGCCTTCAGTCAAACCCCCAAAGGTTACCTTAAGAGACATGTTCATTATTACAACATGCCTTTTCAAGTCTAAATCACAACTACCCTTTCAAGTCTTGTTAAGATAACAATAACACGTCTTATGAAGAGACACCATCTAGGCAGCAACATCATTTGGGAATGGAGATGTGACAATATACCTCCCTTAGGTTTCGTTCATCCTTGAACAAGTCCACATTTTCTATCTTTTTCCAACTCCAATGCTTTCTTTCATGATCCTATGCTCTAATAATTTGATTTCTCCTTTGAACTTGAAGTTGTTTCTTGCTTATTCTACAAATAAGATATATATGAGAAGAATATATGGAAAATTAAATATTACTTTATTAATTCTTACTTCATTTTCTAATATAATGACAAAAGGTGAATTAAATATCTATTAATCACCATCACTAATCCTTACCAAAATTACATAAAGTACAACTCGACTTTGGTTTCCCAAGTGAAGGCAGAGCAAATTCTTTATTTCCAACTTTCATTACCTTATATATTTTACTTATCTAATTAAAATATAAATAAAATAATAAGATCATCAATAAGAGTAAGGGTGAGATACTTCCTAATCTTGATCAACCTGATGAACTAATGGGAGTAATTGTAATTCTATCATTAGTGGTATGTGATTGGATGGTCTTGTTTGAGATGGCAAGGCTTGATCTTGATTCTCTCAACTTCTTCTTTAGAAATTAACTGTAGTAACTTGATAATTTTGAAGAATTGGACATCATACCAAATATAATCTAAAGTCTCAATGAAGAATGTTGTTGACCCATCCTCATTAATATTGTAGAGTAATTAGTAAACTCTGATTCTTGATGAGTATTATCCATCAACATCATCTGTTCCTAAATTCTAGAATTTGATTTATCTACTGAAGATTCAAAGTAAGCAAAATATGTACTAGCCAATGGAATTGCATGTTCAATTGATGTAAACAACTTCTTCAAATCAGGTTCATCTTCCAAAGATTCCTTTATAAATCCATGTTTTAAGAATTAATAAACACTACTTCCAACTTTTGCATTGAAATCTACACAAAGAATACATGGAATTGAATTAGTATAACTTAGGAATAGCTTAGTCTTCAAACTTTCTTCTATTTTCTTAATCAAATATGCTCCTTGACATAGTCTAACATTTAAACATGTTGATTTGGCAATTAAATGTGTGTTGACCATGCATACACATCTTCCTGATAACTAGATTTTTAGAATCAATGCCAAGGCTATGTGATTTTTCTGATATCTTGATTATTCTTTCCTATCCATTACTTGAAGTTCTAGAATTTCAAAAATCATATTTTCTAAACTCCATTCAAATATTTGTACCAATTCAAACTTGGCTTCTTTATAAATGATCACACAACCATCCATGTTGTGATTTCTACAATAGGCTAATCTATATGGCTCAAAAGAAGAACTTCCAAAAGAACCTTTTTGCTTATAAATACCTCTGTATCCCATCTTTCCCAAGTCTAGTTGGAATTGATATAGAAATTCCCATGGCAAGAGTTCTTGTACGCATAAAACATCAGCATCCAAATCTTGTAACTTTGCTAAAATGCATGGGTATCAATATTCATGCCAATCCAAAGCCCATGATGGACATAGCAGATGTTGTTTCACATTCACTAGGGATCTTGCAAGCACATTGTATGTTGTACCTTTCATTCTCATTCTTGGATTCTTCTTTGGATCATTTCTCTTCATGGGTATCATACACCTTGTGAAAATAAGATTATGACTTTCCATGTTGTTCTATCATATGTTTTGCTTCTAGGACAAATTGATATTTATCTTTTTGATCATTAAAAATCCTTCTATTTCATCAACTAATTCTTCAACTGATACACCAATTGATTCATTGACTAATAATCAATTGATACTCATACAACAATGATTCTCCAACTAATTTAACTACATTATCTAATTTTATAATTACATTATCTAATTTTAGTAATATTTAATGACATCATATAATTTTAGTAATATGTAACTATATTATCTAATTCTTAATAGCCTTTCTACCCCCCTTAAAAACACTGGCTCTAGTAGTGTAATTAATGACATGCCATAGTGATCTTAAGACTTTATAAGGGTTATGCTCTAAATCTTAAAGCCCAAAAGGTTGAATTTATGATATCATCAAATTATTAGGTACCCAGATGACAAATCTAACTTCACCATTGAGTTTAGAGGTGTGAAAAATGTTGGAAATGACTATTCAAATGTTGAAATGGATGTTGTATGCTTGAGTTTTGCAAAAATTAAACTTTTGAGGATGTTGAGGCACTATGTTGGGCAAGGAGTAAAAACTAATTTTTGGGGTTCCCTAGGATGAATCTAACTTCATCATTAGGTTTGAAAGGTTAAAATCTATAAACAACTCTTCGTTCATCTAAAAAGGCTTTTGAAATCAAAAGTTATGGCTTCTAGAGTCTAAAACCTTTGACACGAAAAATGAGACTTTCCGAGAGGTCACCCATCCCAGTTTTCCTCAAGTGCAAGCATGCTTAATTATGGAATTTTTGTCTCTATTGCTACCAACACACCAAATTCTATTTTTGAAATTTATTCTCGCATGTTTTCAATTTAAATTAATGGCTTGATGACTGGAATTTTCAATTTTCTATCAGCTGACAGGCATTTCAAAATTTTCATTAGTTGATAGGAATTTTGAATTTTCTATCTGCCGACAGACAATTTTCCCATTATGCAGTAGTAGAAATGACAGCAGAAATGACTGTAATGGTGCGCTAGCTATGACTTGGGTGGTTGTTGGGTGGCGTTGGTGGCCAGGCTAGACATGTTGACAAGGGTAGCGACAAGCAAGGAGGTGTGTGTCGGTGGTGGTAGGAAAGAAAAATGTTAGCGACGGTGGGGGCTATGCTATGCTGGATCCACACGGTCCTCCCTAGGGGCATGCAAGGCCCATGTTAGGGCCTACTCTACCTCCTTTGGGGCTACATGGCCCTTACTAGGGTCTTGTGTGGCCTTGTGTAGATCCCAAGTAGCCTGGCATGGGGTTCACACAAGCCTACACATCCCTAAATGCATAGACGGCAAGGGTTTTTCTAGCATTGTAGGAAGAGGTGATGATCAATGGTGAGGGAGGCGATGATTGATGGCATAGGAGGCAATGATCTATGACATGGGAGGTGATGATCAGTGGCATGGGAGGTGATGTTCGATGGCAGGGGAGGCAATGATCAGCAACAAGGAAGGTGATGTTCGATGGCATGGAAGATGATGTTCAGTAGCAAGGGAGGTGATGATCGACAGTGCTAAAGGTGGTTGAGGATGCATGCACAGGGTAGAGAATGCGGCAAAGAATAACATGCAAGGATGGGAGAAGGATGTGCAGTTGCAAGGGGCACGTGGCTGGTGGCACAATGTGGCACGTATAGAGGATGGTTCGACATGGCACATGGTGGGCAGCAAACGTGATGCGACAACAATTGTAGGCGGCTTGCATGCTATGGCAACTTTGTTATGACTAACGTGGCCTATAGGGCCTATGCGGCCTACAAATTTATTTTCTTGAAATTTATTATGTTTTATTTTATTTTATTTTATCATATATATATATATATAAGGGTTGGGTTTCGAACCCACAACCTCCTACTTAAAATATATTTTTTTATTTTTTGAAAATGTTTTTTAAAAAATAAAAGTAAGTTGGGGCTTGGGGTTGAAACCACGACCTCCCATTTAAAAATTTAAATTTTTTTATACTTTTTATTATTATTTTAATCTACTTTGCCTCAACAGTTGACGTGGCGGTTCGACTGATGACAAGGTGAAGGTTCAATATGGATAAACAATGATCACAGGTTGATTTCCAACCTTAAAATTTTGACCTTTTTCAGAAAAAAATTTAAAATTAAAATAATAATTGAATAATTTAATATTATTTAAATGCATGCATAACGAGAAATTTTAAACATCAATATCTCCCAAACCTTAAGTCCAATTAAGACAAAATTTGTACTGTTGAAATTGTCTTGGTGAGTACTACGTGTTGGACATAGTCTTAGGGTTCCAAAATAAAGTTGATTTTTTAGAAAATAAAAGGACCAAAGTAGCCTATTTTGTTGAATTGACATTTCTAGGCTAACATATGGTAACTTGAAAGCTTCTAATTTACTTCGATGGTGAATTTCAACAAAACAAGATCAATTCAAGTTATGGTTACTAACTTTCTTTAAAGAAATTTAACAATGATCCTAATTAATTAATAATTATAGTATTAAGATGGGTAAGAGTTACCTAGACCGGTGTATCATTATCTTACCAACATCTCTTGTAATTGATGAATTTTGATGAGGTGTGATCAAATCTTCATCGGTTAATGATATCCATGAAAGAAATTTGTTGGTTGATGGTATCTAGATGGTTGATCCCTTGTTCATGAAATCAATGGAAAAGTATCTTCTCACTTACATCACAGACATATAGTGCATCTTGTGATGACCAATGGCTTTCCCTGTGTTGTAGCTTCAAGCTTCATCATCAAGTTCATGTTGTAGTTGGCCCATGGTTCTGAATGGTCCTTGGGTCGTGATTTTCTTGGATACCAATTTATGACATCACATCCTCGAATGTCATAGAAAACATCAAATATATGATATATTAGACATTATGCGTATGAAGAAAGTATAGCAAATGCGAAATATATGTGATATTCGACATTATGTATAAAGGAAATAATAGAAAAAATGCAGAAAGAGAAAGAAAATAATGCTTTATTGATATGGAATAGTGATAAGTGGCGAGGTACCCCTACACTCAACCATACGAATATGAGCGTTTCACGCATGATCCGATCGAACTCTGCAAACGAACTAGTTGTGGTATCTAGATAGTTACTCGTAGATCGCAATTCGCTGTCTTCGCAAACTTACTTGTATTGTCACGATTGTATGGTTAAGTAAGCTTGAGGTATATGATTTTTAGAGCTTTTTATCTTTTTATGTCTTTTGCTAATAAAGGAAAGGGAGAGAGAACTAAGTGACTAACTTACATTGACTATTCATTAACTAGTTTCTAAATGTTCCTAACACCAGTATCCATTCCCACTTGCCATACACATCCTAAACTAGTGCAATGCTGCTGGGATTACCAAACACTAATCGTCACTGGGTTACCAAGTGCTACACACATGCTCGAAGTGGTTGTATTGAGTTTATTTAACTAAGGGGGTTGAAGGTTGAGAAAGATATTAATTAACTAGGAAAGCATTTAAACATTCAATAATAATTAATTACTAACTAACTTAATTTGTATGCTACAAGGTTTATCATAAAGTTCGTCTTTATTACCGTACACAAAATTGTGCTCAAGTACAAATTGCTCAAATAAAGATCCATTCACTCTATGACTTCTACTGTGGGCACATAGAAATTATTCTAACTCTCGAATGACTAAACTGCAAGAATCTAGCTAAGGGTCTAAGTCTAACTATGTGGAACCAAGGGCACCGCCTCTTATTTATAGAAGATGAGGTAGGATGCGATATCGCGTACGCGATATCGCGACTCATCATACCCCCATGACTGAATGAAAACTCATCCTCGAGTTCCTTACAAAATATTGGAAAGGTATGGGATTATTGACTTGAATGATAACTAATGGTGAATGGGATAACATGTGAATGGATCAATCATTACAATACATGACAATATTAGTGTTCATGACTACAAGAATGAACACGATACACAATTGACATCCAGCCTTGTTTGGCAACTGAGAGAGAAGAGAGAGAGAGAAAAGAAGAAGACGTGTTGCTGCCGATGCCAGGGTTGCGCCTTCCATTGTCCATCTATAACCACGCCATCAATCTTGTTCCTTGCACAACTATTCTAGCACCAATCCATCCTGAGTGTTTCCTCCAGATCCAGTCCATTACTATATGATTGCCATTTGCACACACAACCCAGTCACATACGAGCAAGGATAAGTAAATCACAATACAGTTGATACCTTGCCTTGGTGTAAGGTCCATTGGCTGAGTTGTGATAAGGCCAATATGGATTCTAGAGATATAACACTGGTGACTACCCAAGGTGTAGGGGTTAGGAATATTTGAAAAAATTGGACCAAGGCCCCCATGACTAAGAGCGATCCTTCGGTAGTGATAGAATGGAAAAAGATAAGGAATAAGAAAGATGGAGAAAAATAAACAATGGCAACGCTGATAAAATGGATGTCAAAGATGGAAATGAACAAAACAAATGTTGATTGCAGAAATGTTTAACGGAAAGAAGTTAACTAGTGCACCAAATAGGAATGCCCGTGGGTCCTCCCCAAAGCAGGCTCATGCCCTTTATGCCCTGACAAACCCACATTCAAAGAGTTTGTAGGCTCTGAAAATGTCATTTGGGAGCAAGAGTTAAAGTCTTAACCATAAGAATTCCCCAAAAAGAAAACAATGCATCAACCAAAATATAGACTACTGATACAACCGGAAATGAGGTGGAAAATAGAGAAAGAATGATGAGGAGAAGAGAATGGAATGGAGTCCCAAGAACAAGGTGGTGTACAGCCCCTTGTGTATGTATGGTTACTGTGACTGAGTAGATCTCATTCCAAATCCAGCCTCAAACAATCCACATCCAGTGACTTCACATTAATACACTTGGCCAATCCATCCACTTGAAGTAACAAGAATGCTTCTGCCAAAGAGTCACCACCATTCCAAAAAAATGAGAAAGGGGAAAGTAGGAAGTGAGAGAGGGCCTTAGTTAGAGGGAACGTGTTTGTTTAGTTTCATAACCAATGCTTGTAGCCCAAATAATTATTTTGTCTAAGGGGTGTGCTTTGAATTCTCACTGTTTTTTTTTTTCGTGAGAACCATACCATGCAAAGACTTATTATTTTTTTATTGGCTCAACTTCCCAATAATGGAGCAACATCGGAATGGTAAGGAAAACTCAACAAGAAAACATCCAAGCACCTAAGAGAATAACCAATACAAATGCATCAAATCCCCTTGAATTCACACCCTTTTCAATCCTTGAGTCCTTCCTTAGTTTGAGAAATTCTCAGTCACCAATTTATTAATAGTTTTATCATCAAAGAAAGGGACTGCACAGTTCCAAGCCAAGAGAGACCATAGAAATTCATGGATGCATGGATGACGTGGACTCATTGCCTGTTATATTAAAAGAACCATACCTTAGTATCAACATTATAACTCAAAGGTAAAAATCAAACATTAGCAATCAATAGAATACAGTTCATACCACCATCATGAGCACTTATTAGGTGACGAATCTAACAAAACAAAAACAATAAACAAAGACAAAAAAAAAGAAACAAAAAATAAAAACAAAACAAATAGTCACACAAAGAAATGAGAAAGTATAACGATGTTGCAAAACAAAAAGTTGTAAAGTTAAAGAGAATGAAAAATATTTATTAATCCTGCTTGTTATTAGAATGAGGGATATCCCCCATAACTAAACTGTTGAGCATGGCAAGGATTAATAAATGAAAGATGAGGATCCTTGCATGTTGGAAATAT
>MNCI01033135.1:117102-157021 GCA_015680685.1 Gnetum montanum
ATGCACGATTCGGTCAAACTCCGCAGATAGACTAGTTGTGGTATCTAGACAGTTACTCGTAGATCGTAGTTCACTGTCTTCCCAAACTTACTCGTATTATCATGGTTGTATGGTTAAGTAAGCTTGAGGTATATGATTTTATAGCTTTTTGTCTTTTTACGTCTTCTGCTAATAAAAGAAAGGGAGAGAGAACCAAGTGACTAACTTACATTAACTATTCATTAACAAGTTTCTAAATGTTCGTAACACCAGTATCCGTTCCCACTTGCTGTACACATCCTAAACTAGTGCAACGTTGCTGGGATTACGAAACACTAATCGTCACTGGGTTACCAAGCGCTATATGCATGCTCGAAGCAATCGTACTGAGTGTATTTACCTAAGGGGGTTGAAAGTTGAGAAAGATATTAATTAACTAGGAAAGCATTAAACAATCATTAATTACTAATTAGCTTAATCTGTATGCTGCAAGGTTTATCATAAAGTTCGTCTTTATTGTCGTACACAAAATTGTGCTTGAGTACAAATTGCTCGAATAAAGATCCATTCACTCTATGACTCCTACTGCAGGCACACAGAAATAATTCTAACTCTGGAATGACTAAACTGTAAGAATCTAGTTAAGAGTCTAAGTCTAACTATGTGGAACCAAGGGCACCGCCTCTTATTTATAAAAGATGAGGCAGGATGCGATATCGCGTATGCGATATTGCGTGGCAGATGCGATATCGCGTATGCGCAATATCGCGGCTCATCAAGTAGCATATCTGAATTGTGCTCTAAGAGTGTTCCTTAGGGTTTTCTTCCTTTGGCATCTATTCCTAGAGGCAATCCAGCACTACCACTATGATTAGGCCTATAACTTAGCCAGAAGGGATGCCAGTCCACTTCCTGTCCTGCTTCACCTTGCTCCCGTGACTTACTTGTACCAACTTCACCACTCCATGTTGGCACAACCTCTAATCTTGGGTATAAATGCCTTTAGTCAAACCCCCAAAGGTTACCTTAAGAGACATGTTCATTATTACAACATGCCCTTTTAGGTCTTGTTAAGATAACAATAACACTTCTTATGAAGAGACATCATCTTCATTAGGTAGCAGCATCATTTGGGAATGAGGATGTGACAAGATACCCATTGCTCATTACATGTCTTCCAAGAAGCCATTTAAAAAATTTCTTTTAGTAAAAATATAAATAAAGTTGTGATTTGTCTTCTTCCTAAGAATGGAGATCATTAACATATTGATAATCGAAGGCCTATTCTCTTCTTAAAAATACTTATAAAATTATAGCTAAATACATAGCTTACTAAATTCAAAAGATTATTGAAGATATTATTAGACTTGAGCATACTAGTTTTGTTAAAGGTAGATATATCTTAAATAATGTTATTGTAGCCTGGAAGGGAATGTAGTGGGCTTATGATACTAACTAAGACATTATTTTCCTTTAAGTTAGATTATGCCAAAGTTTATGATAGGATTGAATGGAAGTTCATTATTTTTTGTCTCTATAAACTAAGATTTGGTGATTATTTTATTTAACTTATCCATACCTTGCTTATTGATACTAATGCTCAAGTTACTACTAATTTTGGATTAAGTTCCTCCTTTTCTCTTCAACAATCAGTTCATCAATGTTGTCCTCTAGCTCCCTATCTTTTTATTATTGTTGCAAATTTTCTTTTACATAATCTACATTATAATCTACAAAGGAATTTCATTAAGAAAATTTCAATTGACGATGAAGGTACATAATTACTTAACATGCACTTTGTAGAAGATTCTTTTTTTATAATTAACAATTCTCTACAACATATCAATACTCTTTTAGCTAGAATGTAGGCTTACGGTATGCTATCTAGCTTTTGGATCAATTGGCAAAAAATTATTTAATGGCAATATTGATAAGTGAGTTACTCTCAAGTCTTGAAAAATCTTTAAAAAATTATATGTTTAAAATTTTAGGAATACCTTTTTCTTTTGAATCTAATCTCACTATTTTGTGGGATTATGTGGTTGATAAAATTGAAAATAAGCTTGATAAATGGAAAAAAAACTCACCCTTATTAGCAAAGTTTTAGTTATTAAGTGATGAGACGCGGTTTACACTAGGCCGCGATATCGCGACCGACGCGATATNTAATCATATTATCTTTCATAAAAAATATTTTTTCTAGAGTTGTTTGGGATATTTGCACTAGTAGCAAGAAACATGTAAGACTTGGCCTTATTAATTGTTATAATGAGGGTATTTCTTTTGCATTAAAATGGATTGCAAAGTGCATTAATGGAGATAATGTTTAGATGCTCCTTTTAAGAAATAGACTTATGCAAGGAAAAACTAAGAATGATAATAGTTGGTCTTCTCGTAACTTCTTCTTGTTTCTCAAGCCATTTCTATTCCTAGTTTTTCAATTCTTAAATATCTTTGGAAGACATGGTGTAAGCTTAGTAAATATTGGAATTACAATTATATTACAATTTAAGAAGATATGCTTAAGCAAATCAGCCCATCATGGGTTCCTTTTATGAAGAAGCTTGGGCTACTAATACATCTAGAGTATGTACTACTTGGAACAAATTTGGTATCATTGTGGTTTCTTGTTTGCATATGAATGATAAATGGATTACTTAGAATGAAGCTTCTAGCCTCTATGGTTTGAATATAAAGAGGAAAAATAATTTTGAAATATTAATTCCTACTCTTGAGAATTTATTTAAATTTGACAACAATTTGCATAAGGCTTTTCTTGATATTTTTGGAAGGATGGTAGATATATATATTTTTTTTAATTTGAAAGTTGCTTATGAGATTATTACAAAGAATGATTTTATTCATAACAAATTCAATAAGGCCTGGAAAATGTAATTATTGTTGTACATTTGGATGAGGAAAATAAAAAATATTTTGAGAGCTTGTACATTTCCTAAAATTCATAATTTTCATGATGGCTTATTCATCAAGGTCTTTTTATCGGTATTCATCTTAAACATATGAAAAATGTTTCTCCTCGATGTCCTCTACATAGAAGTGAAAACTCATTTTCTTTGATTTTTTAAAGTATCCTATTGGTCAGCATGCTTAGTAAAGGACATTTAGAATTTATAACAACTTACGACCAAGCATCAATGAAGTCATTCTTGGTGATTAGCTTGCTTTATCTACTTAATTACTTTGTAGTTGGAATTGTCTTTGATACATTGTTCGCTACTCTATTTTGAAGCTTTAGTGTGCAGTTATTTTCTAGTAGCAAGAGCATAACTATGATCTCTCTTCAAGTGTCAAATACCAAATTCTTAAAAATGTTGCTTTTTAGTTACAACTTCATCAAAAAAGATCTTAGTGAAAGCTGAACAATTAATTTGTTTTCCACAATATTACTTTCTTTTTGTTTTGGAGGCTCATGAATGGGAAGCTTTCAACTTTTATTGCTATTTGTTCTTTATCTTTGATTAATGTATTTTATTTTCCTTGGAGATAGTCTTCTCATTCTCTTTAGAAAAAACCCTTTCATAAGAACTAAAAGCCCATGAGGGTGCTTCTAAAGAAGGGTAAGGCTTGATCCTTTTCCTACCCAAGAGGGGAGGTTTTTTAAGATTAGTTATAAGGATGAAAATTTGAAAAAGATCCCCAAAATTGTTGGGCATTTTTTAGACTCTTTCTTCGATGATCTTTTGTACTATGAATTTTTTTTAATAATATTATTTATTTTTTTAGGGTCTGACACCCCCCTTACCTAATCTCTTTTTTTTTTCTAAATGAACAATGAGTTATTAGCCTAGTGGTAAGACTCTTGATTTGAAAGCTCCAAGTCATGGATTAGCTTCTATTGGGTAATGTTGTGTTATAAAGTTCTATTTGGATGATATATCTTAAGGTGTACTTATATTACAATTATTTCTAAGTTCCAAGACCTCGTTGCATCCCCACTTCCACATTTCCCTCCCCACCCCATTTCCCTCCCCACACCACCCCCCCACCCCCTGTCCGCCCTTCCAAAAAAAAAAGGTGACCTTATTATGGCCATGCATCTACGTTCATGCCTTTATCAATGTTTCTAACACTTCTTGTCCTCCTACCACCTCCTACCATCATCAACATCCTCCCCAGCCTTATTTACTTAACATAATATATAGAGTACTATGTTTGGTCATTCAATGTCAACGTGCTTGTCATATCATTTTAGAATCAAATGTACATTGTAAATGTATTTGTAAATGGGTTGTTCCCACCAATACTTGGACAACTCAATGTATATAAATCAAAAAAATTATTAATGGGTTCAATCCTTGCCTTTTGCCTTGTTAATAGTCGAGTAGCGTTGTGGTGGGACACTCACATTTACCTTGCTCTGGTGAGGGGGTTGTGCTACCCCCTATGTCCATTTGCTTTTAAAAACAAAGTTCCAAGTAATGTTGTGATACTAGAGAAAAGAGTTTAGGAAACATAGGTCTTAAGTTCAAGTCTTAGAACATGGTCCTCACTGATGTATTGGCCTACTGATAAGACCCTTGGTTTGGAAGTTCTAAGTTATGGGTTCGATACTAGTGAGCAATGTTGAGTTATAAAGCTAATTTAACAATAACCCTTGGGGGTAAATATTGTTTTAAAAAACGTTTCAAGTTCCAACACTACCCCATCAACTATAATGACATTGACAAAACACACACAGATCAGGTAAGGCTTGGAAACAGAAGTAGGAAAATTGTAAGTTGTGTTATATAGTAGCATCAAGGTCTATGAGAATTAAGAAACATTGAGATTCTAAAATTAGAAAAAATAAGTGTAACTTTTTAAAATTGTAAAAATGAAATTGAAACCCTTAACTTAGCATGATGCCATAGTCTGCCTATTGCATATTTATGATGCTAACATGTTTATGATGTTGAGTGGTAAGATTCTTGATTTGAAAGCTCTACTTCATAGGTTCAATTCTTGATTTGAAATCTCCCTAATGCTAGGCTTGAACCTTTTTTTCATCCATGTGCATTATATCAACTTCCAACATATCTTCATAAATCTTTTTCAAGTTTCATTTCATTTCATTACATTTTATGGATTACTTTGACAGTTTTAGGAAAGCGTTGGCTCAGGAACATAGAATAAATGAATTGAATGTACTTTATAGCTTTTTGTTGCTTAAATGAAAAATCACCATTGATGCCATGGATGATTTTTGTAATTTTCTATTGATATGGTTTGGTTATAATTCCAAATTAGTGACCCTCAACTCCAATGTGAAATATCTCAAGTTGCTCCTAATATAGTCAAGATCAACCAAATTAATGGCATATCAGAAAATACATACTATAAAAATACGGGCCATAGTTTCTTCATGATGAAAACATAGAATGCATCTTGAAGCTAACTAAATCTTTTAAGGTTTAAAATTTCAGTATCAGAAGTATTCTATGCCTAAAAGCCAAACTAAAAACTTGAACTTTAAAAAGTTTTAGAAGTGTCATATAACATTAAAATCCAATTATCATGAGTAACATAGGGGAAATATAGTAAGTTATTCCCTCTATGGAAAGGGAGAAATCCATTTGGCTAAGCAATCCATCAAGAGGCCTAGTTTATGAGAGAACTCCAAATCTCTTTTAGCATAGTTGATGAACTAACAAAATCCCCACCCTTCTAAGAAATTGAAGCACCAAAGGGAATTTCTAATCAAAAAGTGCAAACCGCACCTACTCCATAGGGAAATCGACTTGCCCAAGGATTAAAAAAGGTCCATCCCTTCCCCGGGATGGAAGTATTTAAAAAACCGTTGTACTTATCTCATATGCAACTGATCTATAGTTTTTCTCGGTGAAACGACATTTAATAACTAAGCTTAGTTACCAGAATGCTATCTTGTACTTTCATAGGATGGATGCCACAACCCTTCGCCACCTTTGAGAGTCCTACCTTCTCCATACATGAAAATGAAATGAAAGTAACATCTTTCATCCGTTCACTTCCAATGGAATGTACGCACAATTAACTTCCAACAACTAAAATTTCTGCTAATTAACTATAACACTTGTGCATCATCATTATTAATCCTATCTATCGACTAAAGATATCCAGTGCTGCCCGAATCTTATTATAAAAGAAAAAGAAAAAAGAAAAAAGAAAAGGTTATCATTTGCATATCTCGTACAGGCCCTATACAGATTCAACAAAACGAATCCGCAATGAAGCAGCAGCGCTAGGATCCTCAGTTCAGTGCAGAACTGAAGGGCAAACTGTGCGGACTTGCAGTGACAGGTGCCAGGGAACATAATTCCAGAACATCGAGGAAAATCCGAGGCGAGTTGTGAGGCAGAGAAAACATGTCGAATATTTATGTGCTGGAGCCAGCGACGAAGGGGAAGGTTATAGTGACCACGAACATGGGGCCTCTGGACATCGAGCTGTGGCCCAAGGAGGCGCCCAAGGCTGTGAGGAACTTCGTGCAGCTGTGCCTCGAAGGCTACTACGACAACACCATTTTCCACCGCATCATCAAAGATTTTATGGTTCAGGGCGGCGATTCTACAGGCACCGGCACAGGTCATTATTTCTTCTTTTCAGTTCTCTTGCTGCGGCAGTTGCTCTCAAATTTTGCCCTAGTTTACATTCGCATTGTGATTTACTTCATGTTCAAATTTTGCTGTCGTTGACTTTAGAATTCTGGCCCTTTTAACGTTCAAATTTTGCTCTGGTTTACTGAATTGGCTCTGGTTCATAGATAGTCGTATTCTGTTTGCTTGTTCTGTGTAATTCAGGCTACTAGGAACAAATTAAGAATTAAAATATATGGAATTTTTAAGTATCATGTGCTAAACGGATAAAAATGTGAGTGGAGCGAGGAATACGAGTAGGATGAAGAAGAGGTGTTTACAGCTGGTTACACGAATATAGACATTCAATATAGACAAGATAATTGTATGGCTGATAAACAGCTATACGGAGGCTATATATGGAAGAGGGAGATATCAAGTACAGCCAAAGTATACCAGCGAGTACCGTAAATGTTCATGTGCGATGTTGGACTGAGGTTAGAAGGGAAGGAAAGTGATTTGAAGCTTAAGACTTGAAGGTAAAACAAGGTTAAGGTACTATAAAAAACGAAGGGTGTGTACTCTATCCGTAGTTACAAGGGAGACCGAGCATAGTACTATCGCTACCGTGTAACAACTGAACAATTGAGTTTCAGTGGAGTCCAAACTGAATGTGCTAGTTAAAAGAAAACATTCTTTAAAAAATTGTCTAAGTAGAACTACACAGAACTTTTGACTTATCAGAAGGAATCGGATATTCTGTGTAAACAGTTGTTAATCGTTTATAAGAAGTTGTTACAAAACATATTTAAGTGAATCTCCTATATTTCTGGTCAATGGTTAACCTCCTAGTTTCTAGAAAATTTCTCAAAAAGTGGTCACTTCTTAGCTTTCCGAAAACTTTTACAAGATTATGCAGTGTTACAATTGAAGGTGTGATTTTTGTGATGATGCAACTCTCTGGTTGTTAATCTGAAGTGGGAAAAAAATTGTTGATGATGGATTTGTGTGTAGTTTCTATGTGGATATTCTGCATGGGTTCAGCTGGAACTGAGAGATGAGAGAAGCCAAAATTTTTTGTGTGAAGTTATACGGTGATGAGAATAGCCCAGGACAGATGAGAGAAGCCAGTGTTTGTGATCTATATATGCTAAGTTTGAGGAAGAGCTTTGTTTAGCCATTGACCCAATCAAGTGTTCAAAGAAATTAGGAGGTAATACTGCCCCTTCTGAAAACGTTAGGAACATTTAAAAAGAATAAAACCCATAATTGACAAATCTTGCAAATGATAGTATAGGTGATAGAATCATGCTTGCTAGGGCTTCCTTGTTTGTTCTGTGCTATAGGAAGAAGGTTAAAAGTAATTGGATTGGTTGAGAGAATGGTATGGAGATGATCTCTTAAATGAGGAAACAGATTTAGAATTGTGTTGTAATTGCTAAGAAGACTACAATCTCATGAACAGTAATTGCCAATTTTATTTTGCACTTTTCTTTTCATTCATAATATATGTTGTGTTTCAAATTATTTTTTTTCAGGCTTGTGTTTTCACTGATGCATTAAGTGTTGATGTCTTTTGCATCTTTGATCTGTTTCATTGTAAAGCATCTTACGCATTGAAGATACTGCCTGAGTCTTGTCTCTCATTCATGGTTGTGTCTGTGCTGACTCTTGGTCAATCTTTGATGCCTTTCTTATCTCTTTAAACTTGGTTTTTATGATTTTTGTTTTGGGTATCCCAAGTGGGCTTTGAATATACAAACTATTTGTAAGAACCATGCCTTCTATCTGGTAGGTCTAATTCTTATTTTTTGCTTGAATTTCATAGGCAAAACATTTGGGTTAATGAATGATATTTGGTAATGGGAGAAAATTTGAACATTTTCCATCAAATTTATCATTGTTATTGGCAATAAAATTTTGCAGGCAATTAGTCATTCTAACTTTTTACGGTGTTCTTGTATGTTTTTATAAAATAAAACCATGAAATCAGTCGTCAAAATTTTAAGGTTGTCTCTAAGCATTGTCTCCCAAGATTATTCATCACTGGACCCTACATAATCTGTTTTAATGGATTAAAATATTTGGTACAGTTAGTGGGTCAATTCTTTTAGAAAAGGATATCAAATCTTTTTTGGTTAGTCCGATCATTTGATTTTATAATGCACACGTGCTTCAGTTTCACTGATGCCCCGTCATTTGAGTTTGTTGATGATTGATATTCTTTTCTGTATATTTGGTTGCAGGTGGTGAGAGTATTTATGGCTCTCCATTTGCAGATGAGTTGCACTCTCGTCTCAAATTTAAGCATAGAGGTATCGTTGCATGTGCTAATGCTGGATCTCCAAATTCAAATAATAGCCAGTTTTTTATTACCTTGGATAGGTGTGATTGGCTAGACCGCAAACATACCATTTTTGGAAAGGTAACCTAGATAATGAATATCAATTGCTTGTGTGTTTCAGAGAGGCATCCGTGCAATTTTTGAAATTATAACTTAATGTTGCAGGTCACAGGAGATTCAATTTTCAACCTATTAAAGCTTGGAGAGGTTGAAACTGACAAAAATGACAAGCCTATTGATTCACAACCAAAAATTTTGTCAGTGGAGGTAGATTTAGTTCTATCCTTATTTCAGACATTTATGCATATGCTATTAAAGTTTTAATTTACATATCGGCTACCTGTGTGGTTATACTGATTTTGCAACTTTCTATAGTCTAAATTTATTAAAAGAAATCTTTTATTCTATAGTGTAGATATATAATCTTCTTGGAGAATACTTCTGGGAACTGAAACAATAGAAAAATAAAAGAAATGTAAAACAGAAAACAACACAGAATGATGTATGTGGAAAACTCCCGAGAATTCTTGAATAGGGGAAAAACTATGTGAAATAAATGTAGAGCTCTTGTATCAAAGGAAAGTCAGGCAAACCAATCTCCAAGGACAATGTCTCCAAGTATAACAAGCATTTAAGCCAAATAAGTACACAATAAGAACAGAAGCCCATTCACCACAACCTCCATTTATAGCCTCTTATTAGCATTTACACACCCTTTTAGAACCTTCTTGACTCCTCTTTCCATACCTCTCTGGAGCTTTGTAGATTCACCTTTATAACAAAGGTAACTTTAAAATATAAGAAGGGATGTGGCCTCTAAAAACATTTTAACAAATCTTGGGACTAAATCTGGCTTCATAGTTGTCATGAGTTGCCAATGTTCCCAGTGTGAGATGTAACCAATGCTAAAAATGATGGATACAGACAAAATATCAATGATTTAACTGTATTATCAAAAGATGAAATATATAAAGGGCATAAAAAATAGGATTTTAGTGCTGATTGTCATTGAGAAATAACTTTTTTAGGGATTTTGGTAATTGCATTGTATTATGAATCTCTTCAGCATGGTTATAGCTTTTAAATAGAAATGTCTATATATTTGTGTTTTGTCTAAAGTCATTATCATTACTAGTGGCTTATGCTATCTATTGATGGGTGGCTTTATTAGTATTGTTGTTACAGCTTATTCCTTGTCTTCTGTGGTCTATACTTATATGGTTTCCTTCTACTCAAATCAAAAAACTTTGTAAATAATTACTCTATTGTTCTTCGGGACATGGCTGAACCATCTCATACTGTGCCCCATAGTCTTGCCTATTGTTACAACCCCTAGCTTGCAACTTATGTATTTGTTTCCAATTTGAGGCATTTTTATTGGGCATTTTCTTTTTAGTTCTAGCAGTGGTGGGTGTGGAGTTCATCGGTTTGCCAGTTCTATTCAACATCATTTTTTTGGGGTGCATTAGGATCCTAATCATACGTGTTTTAGAATTTAGCTTCTGAAAAAGTGGGTAAAAGTTGATTTCTGGTAACTCTAACTTATCAACAGCTTTTTTGCTATGGGTACTGTTGGGCTTTGCCTAACTAGAAGTTTTTGAGTTCTTACTCCATGCTCCTTCATCAGTGCAAGAAATTTCTAAAATATTACAAAACAAAATTGTGTAATCTGAAGATTTGTTTATTTATTATTTTATATTTGTTCCATTTTCTCTTAATCTCCTGATTTTCCTCATTCTTATATTTATCTTTATCTCCTTCTATCCTTGTCCGTGTCCTATTTTGATAGCAGTAAGATTGGGTCTTTATTATCTTCTGCATTGTAGAATTCACCTAAACTTGCTTTACTTGCCTAGACTTATAGCATCAATTTACTTAAATCTATGCACGCATGCATGGGAAATTTGTTTGTCCTTTGTAACCGGAATATGGATTAATACAATTTTCTTCTAGGAGAGAGACAGCTACAACGTCAGTTGGACCCAAAAGCTTCCTAGTCACAACTGATACTTTTTTGTTCATAACTTAGGGAATCCTAACTTGTTTGCATGTGGACATGGAGAAAGTCTTTGACATCTTTGGAAAGTGTATTCAGCTTTATACACTGAAGCTTACTTGGAACATTCCTTGAAAGGCTATCAGTTTGCATGCACCTTTCCTCCTGTAGAGCTTTTCTATAAATCCTACATTCTGGAACTTGACCTACTTCATGCTATCTATCTAGATATACTGGATTTTATGATCGTATTGGAAGTTGGAACACAAAGCTTTATTTTTTCCTTGTCATGTACTTGTTGCTCAGTTCCATGGTTGCCTGAATCATCATCTATCTCTTTCCTATCAACATTCTATATGCAATGCATATGTGTCGATCTTGTTAACCTCAATGTATGATTCCTTGTTGACTGGTTCTTATATTTTGGATCTGCTCTGAAGTGAACCGTGTGTGGAAGAGTTGTTGGTGAATTTTCTTTTACTTTTGTTAATCTTTAGCCCCATAGTTTTCCTTTGTCACAATTGTGGTTTAGATAGAATCAGTCAAAAGGCTTGATTATTTTGAGTAGATTGTTCATTTTTATGTGACTAAAATTTGCTGAAGCTAAACAAAAACTGAAATTTTAATGGAAGATTATAACCTTTGCATGCAATTTCTTATATTTTCTGTAAAATAAATATGGATGAAGCTTATTTCATAAAATATTTGAAAATATTATTTTTGCAAGGATTTCACTATGCCTTCATTCATAAAGTTTGGAAAGTTGCGATGTATTTTTTCTTATCCCAATAACACTTAGAGGATTAATATGTTCTTGGAAGTTAAAAAGGAACTTGCTTCGTTGGTTTCTCTTTGTTTAGTTAATTGACGTTTTCTTGATTTCTTCTGCTCTATAGGTGTTGTGGAATCCTTTTGATGATATTGTGCCAAGAAAACTTTCGAGGGCATCGGAAACAGAATCTACTGAGCAGTTGAGCAAAGAGATGAAAAAGAAAACTGTAAAGTATGCTGTATTTGGTCCAGTTAGTTTTTGTGAATTTAATCAAATTCTGTGTTGAGATTATTTGATTTAGTTATGTTTGTTTGCAGCTCATTTTAGGTGATGCTAGAATAAAATTTGCAATGTATACCATATTGTTGTACCATCCCTAGCTTGCATATATTTTCTTTGCAGGATGTATTGAATCATACTAGATTTGTCATCAGTTGTAATTGATTTCTTAAGGGTTAGAGAGAAAATAAATAGAATTACAGTTAACAGCTAGTTACAGTTACTGGCTAGTTGAGATGTAGCAGGTAATGGTTAATTTTAGAAAAAATAGTTAGTTATAGGAAAAATAAAAACATAAAAAAAATTTAAAGATATAACAACTACAATGAAAGCAACTAGTTATAGGAGAGAAAGGAAACAATTTTAAGAGATATAATTGCTAAAATAAAAATGGCTGGTTGTAGTTAAAAAGTAGTCCAAATAGAAGGGAAAAGTAAAGGAGGAATGAACTTGGCATTTTATTACTGGCATCTTTAGATTTCATTTATATGCCACTGTCAATTTCTTTACCAAATAATATGGTTCTAAATTTTAAGGTAAAAGCCCAAAAGTGCTATTACTATTAAGTTTTGAAGATGTTCTCTTTTTAGTCCTTTATAATAGGCCTTCAACTAGGAGCAATAACCTTCAAGTGAGATCTCCATTTTGAAGCTCAAAACACATTAGCTCACATGACACTACATATAATAATTATCTTTCGGTTTTTAGTGCCCATGAATATGGATAGAGAGATTCGCAGGTTACAACCAATTTTTAATGCAGAACATAGTTCTTCCCAAAATAATTCATGAACAACCTCAAATGTACAACTTAAAACACTCTAGAGCATACAAGAATGTTGCTTACTAGCATTTTTCAACTGAATGTTCACGATCCTGTCAGTCTGGTCACAATCAGCTTCATTCCGTGTGACATGGAATGTATCCTTACTTTTAAATTTGTGGCTGTGTCTGTGCAGTTGCATGTCTAGCGATTTTTTTACAGGAGCCATAGTTGATTTTGCAGCTGTAAAAGACATAAAACTGACTTTTGCATATGTATACTTGCTTGGTCTTCTGTACAGAAAATAGAGTTGGCTTTAAGTCTGCAAGTAGGTTGTCCATTGAAAATGGTCTTGCAACCATTTATCTGAATTACTTGTGTCCAAGTTTGCTCACAGTAGCTCCTTTTCTGGAAGATTTTGTGGAAGATCGACCAATCAGCTTGATTCTGTGTTGGATTATTGGCATAATAAGATGTCCATTGGATAAAAACTTTTTTAATGATAAAGATGGTTTGAACACCTTTTTACATCATATACTACTTCATTGCACATTTGTAAGTTAAATTTGGAAGGAATCCAATTTGGGTTCTCTACAAAATTGATTTGGATTGAAACTGCAGTCGCTTTAGCCAAGTTGTGGGACTAGCATTGTGGTGATAGATTTAAAATAAGAGTTTGGGTAGTGTTATTGCCAAGTATTTGGTATGACTTATCGGAGGGAGGGTATTTATAGGATTTCCAGCAAACAGCTAGAACTACACTTCGTGGCTTGTAGCTTTACACAGATGAAGGGATTCAACTAGAAGAACAATGTTCCTAAATGTGTATCCTTGTAAATTTCGTGTTTAGTTCTGTGATCTACGTTTAATTTTGACATAGTATCCCTAACATTATAGAACCCCTAGTTTCAATTGTCCCCCTTAAAAGCATTGTTTAGATATGCTTAAATAAGTGCTAAAATATGCTTTTTCATCATTTTTTGCTTTGTTAGTTGTTTCAAATGTGTTTTTCTTTTGCATGATTTCTTTTTTCAACAATTGCCTCTTTATTTTTTTTTGGGAGTAGAGTTGCCAATAATAGGTAATGGTCAGCAATCAGATACACAACCATCTGCTAACTTGTAACATTTCCTGCATTTTATTTGCAGGAAATTAAAGTTACTTTCGTTTGGAGATGAAGCTGAAGAGGAGGAAAAGATTTTGGCAAATGTTAAAGAGAAAATCAAAAGCAGTCATGATGTGCTCAATGATCCTCGCTTGTTAAAAGGAGAAGAGGCTGCACAGTTGGTAAGATTCTTGTATCATGTAGTTTTTATCGAAGGATATTTAATTTTATTATTCTTATGGAGTTTTCGATTCAACATTGGCACTTTCAGCTATAAATTCTGTCGAGTCAACGAGGATGTCATTAATGTGAATTTCTTTTAATGTCATTGATGTGTATCTGTTAATGTCTTTAGCTAACGAAAGTACCTGGATAGTTGTCTTTTGAAATAGTTAGACATGGAGGAATATTAGTAGAAAGCATGTTTATTACTGAGGGTTGTTTGACATCATTTTTTAATGACATTAAATGGCATGTAATATACAGTCAATGAAAATTTTGAAAAAGAGAACATGGTTAAAAACATAACATTTCCGATTGCTTTTTCTCTAAACGTTTAAACAGATAAATTGGAATGGCTATGGTAAAGGATTCGCTGTGTCAAGAGACTGGAAAGTTACAATCATTGAGCAGTATGTTAGTCACTGCCAATATTGAAGTTTGTTTCTCTTTACTTTGTGTCAGATGTTTCTGACAATTCGAGTGGCAAGCTTTCTGTTATATTAGCTCTAATGTTTTATTTAACATTGATTTTTTTTTGAGAAACGTTCGGGATTTATTATCTCGAAAAAAAAGTATCTATGTACAGAAGATACAAGCTGAAAAAATCAGAGTCCAAAAAATCCAACCTTCCCCGGCCCAAAAGAACAAACCATCAACAGACCCCAAACCCCAGCAACCAAAAACAAAAGTGGTCGGCCCAATCCCCCGGATCCTTCCCCAAAAACTATAACAATCACTGCAATTGATGCCTTATTTGCCATTGATTTAAGATGATGTGGTGATGCCATTTCTGAGGATGATTCATGCTTTGTAAGAGGTTATATATACAAATTTAAATGTCATAAACTTTTTTTATTTACTTTTTAATACATGGTTGCAACTTGTTGCAGGGTACCTTGGAAATTAAGAGAAAACAAGAACTGCAAGCTTCTATTAGAGAAACTCTATCTGCAAAAAAATCTGATATATCAAAGGAAGTTAATATGCCATCTGATGAAAATGACATCAGCGATGATGATGAAGCAGGATTTGACGCAAAGATGAAACAACAAATACTTCAAAAACGAAAGAAATTTGGTGATTTCAAAGCTGAATTGCAACGGACTTCTAAAGGTTTGTTGATACATTGTGTAAAATACTTTTCCATTTTCCATTGTCATCTTTCTGAGATGGAAGGGTCTTAATTTCATTTTATGGGCTTTGTATTTGTTTTCTGTGTTGTTGCATATGATGCCTTAAAATCTTTAATATATTGGAAAACAGAAATAAACAATTTTCAAAATACATGTCAAGTTTTTATTGGGTTAATTTTAAAAATAGCATAACATGATCATTTGGAGTAATGGTAAGGTACTTGTTTCTCATGTCGCAAGACCTAGTTTTAAGCCTGGGCACAACCACTTGAAAGAGGTTAGGTTTTTTTCACTCATCTATTGACCTTCTTGAGACCCTCCATTGGCAAGATAAGTGTTGAACCTCTGGGTGATGATCCTTTTCTATGTAATTCTGCATCATAGCTTGATTATAAGGTGATCAAGCACTGGATTGGCTACCTACAATAAAACATGCTTTGGCATAGTTATCTGCCAAAATCAAGATTATGTAAATATTCACTAATTTTGGCTGAGAAGCTAACGACCAGTTGTAGATCAGTAATGCTAACTATGCCAAAGCATGTTTTATTATTTTGGCTGAGAAGCCAACTACTAGTTGTAGACCGGTAATGCCAAATAATATTCCACCCATAAGATAACTATGCCAAAACATGTTTTATTATTTTAGCTGATTTTGGCTAAGAAGCCAACTACCAGTTGTAGATCGGTAATGCTAAATAATGTTCCATCCATAAGATAACTATGCCAAAATATGTTTTATTATTTTGGCTGATTTTGGCCAAGAAGCCAACTACTAGCTGTAGATCGGTAATGCTAAATAATATTCCATCCATAATGCTCCAAGGAGAACCTATTGGTAACACTAAATAATATTTCATCCATAATGCAACAGATTTGCCCCAAAAAAATCTTTGGCTTTGATGTTTATGTCTTTGTATTGCAATGTACAAGTAATGAAATTTAGAAAGGCAAGGGGAGCATGCATGGAAAATAATGGTATAGAATACATCGAATTTGGTAAATTGGTGACTTGGCAATTTTCAATATAGTAGATGAACTAAAATTTAACTCAGTTTTTGCCAGATTCTCTTTACCCATATATATATATTTGGAAAATGATCGAGCGATTTTATTCCAAAAAAATAATGTACAAATGTACACAAAAGATCATTGACTGGAGTCGACACAGCCCATCCATGTGACCCAACGGTCATCTACAATGTACCACATAATCACCTACTCACCTACTCACCTACACAATGTAGCCCTCTCACACTGCTCAATGACCCTCACCCTAGATATTCAACCCCTGTTCCCAAGAGCAAGGTACAAACATGACACATACACCCCATAATACCTAGGAGGACCGCAACACTACCTGTCCATGTCTGTCCCCAAACTACTATGTCTTGCGGTCTTGGCGAACCGCGACCTGGATCCTTGACTCTCAGTCGTAGCCAAGGCCTTTGAGGCATCAGTGTTAGCTGCAGTCTGCTGTCCAGTCGATCCCAATCTAAGCACCATTCGTTGGTTCTCTGCTCTAAGCTGCATTAGTCTCTGCAGCCCTAGAAAACACCAACGTATCGTCCACGTAATGGGCTACCACACTGTGTACTCCAGCAACCTGCAGCCCTTGAACACCTTGATCAAGGCAATAGCCTTTGAACAAATCCATGACCATGATAAATAGGAGCGGTGACAACGGATCCCCCTGCCTCAGTCCACATCTTGTTCTAGTAAACCCACAGAGACTCCCATTGACATCAAGGGAATATCTGCCACTTCGTTGCATTTGAATGCAAAGATTGACAAACTTTGCATCAAACCCCTTTTCTGTCATCACCGTCCTAAGTGCCATCCAGCTCATAGTGTCATAGGCCTTGGTTATGTCCAGTTTGATGCACATGCCTGGAAATCTAGCCCACTTGACAGAGTGCAAGATCTCTTGCAAGAGTAACACTTGGTCTTGTAGGTACTGGCCCTTAATGAACCTTGCCTAATGCTCTCCAACCAGCTTTCTCATCAGCAGCGCAAAGCATCTAACTAGCAGTTTGGAGAAAACACGTAGTAGCGTGTTGCAAACCCCGATAGGCTGAAAATGTCTTGGTGTTGTTGGGTTTGGAACCTTGGGTAGCAACACCACCCTGGAGCAATTGATTTCCCTCCTAACTTGCTGCCAATTGAGCATATTGTTGTATGCATCCAGCAAATTGGGTCCCATGAGATCCTTATACTCCCTAAAGAATTCAATCAACCATCCATCTGATCCTGGAGCCGTTTTGGACTGCATGGATTTCAGAGCCAGTTGTAGCTCCTTCCGTGAGAAGGGTTGCAATAAAGTGGCATTGTCAGCACTTGTGATGACCCTTGTGATTGGCAAGGAAATTGCTTTTGTGGCCTACCATCTCCATATGTCTCCCCAATATTTTTGCAATGCGTCTAGCCCCATCTTGCTACTTTGTGGGCCTCCCCCACCAATACCCTCTAGCAAATGCTATATTTTGTTCCTGTGGGCCTTATTTTGTTTGGCCGTGGCAAAGAAGAACTGTGTATGTTTGTCCCCTTCCCGCAGCCAAGTCACCCTCGACTGCTATTGCTAGTAGCTCTCTTCCTCCCTATCTAGCTCCTGGAGTTCCCTGAGTAGCTCCTATTCTTCAATGTCCCCGGTTGCCCCCACTTCCTGCAACCGTTGGATCTCTCACAATTCCATCTGCACTTGCTGTCTATATCCTTGGAAGCTATACTTGTCGTCCAATGCTGTGGCCTTGATACAATTTTTCAGCTCCTGCAACCCATCCCCTAGGAATTGATGAGGATCCTGTGCACCAGTGTAATTGTCCCAAATTGTTGCCACCATTGGTTTCAACTAGGCTTTGTGTAGCCAAGCCTGCTCAAACTTGAATGGCCTGGGCTCCTGTCTCTCCCCCAACTAGAGCTAGCATAAAATGGACTAGTGATCTGAAGCTTGTCTTTCCTTTCCCTCCACTATGATGTCATATTCCAGCATGAGGCGCTCACTCACCCAAATGCGATCGATCTTGGACTAGATGTGATCAGTGCCCCTTCGACGATTACTCCAAGTAAATTTACACCCCATGATCTCCAGGTCAACTAGCTCATATTGACGGAGAAACTTGATACATGCCTTAGCCCTTGGTGGATCAGTGTAGTCATGTCCAGATTTTTCCCAGCAATAGAGCCGTTGGTTGAAATCTCCTAGCAACAACCATCTGGCAGGATTGGGGATGACCCCCACCACCTGTCTAAGCTCCTGCATCTGGATCTCCCAATTCTGCGCCCCATAAAAATTTGTTATCTAGAGATCCGCTTGTGGCATGTGGATAGTTTGACTCCAATTAGAATCATCAACAAAATTGATTGGTATTTTGGTTAGAATGGCCAGACCTCTTGTGCGTCCCTTGTTGGGCGTCATCTGGGTTGTCCATCCCTCCCAGAGCAGCAACTTCCTTTTGGTCCTTTGGTCCTTGGTTTCCTGTAAACAAACAACATCGCAATCTGCCTCCCTAACCATTGTTCGTAGGGTATTTCTTTTGTACGGGGTACCTTGGCCTTGGTAGTTCCAGGTTAGTACCTTCATGGAGATGTAGACACACGACGGTGATACACCTCCTGTAGTGTTCGCTGCACCCCCAAATCCAGATCCCGCTATGTGAATTTCTTGCACATTGTGATTTTATTGGGCTGGCCAATCTTGCTGTCTGGCTTGAGAACCATTGTGTTGAGTTGTCCCTTTGCTTGTCAGGGCTGGATGTCCTTCATTTTTGGCTTTGCGAAGCCCCAACCAACTGTAATCCACTCCCCCAATGAGGGTAATTCTAGTGCCGACTCTTGCACAACAGTCCTGGGAACTGGCAGGGTGCAAGAAGAGCCAGGAACCTCCTCCATCTCCTCTCGTGCGAACACCCCTTTAGTCGTGCCACTGGCCTGCAGCGGCATTGGAGCTTCCTCCTCCACCCGAGGCTGTATATTTTCCTTTGTCTACCTCTATCCATCTCCCCTCCCCGTCATGGTTTGAGCTTGTGGGCGTTTGGCTTGGGATCCTACATCTGCCGTGGTATCTGATCCCTGCTTCCATATCTGGCCTTTCTTGCCCACAAGATTTCAGCCCTTAGCAGCCTTTGCTGATCCTCCGCAACGCTGTGATTCGGAGTGCCGTGTGCCATAGATTTTGCACCTCTAGTGCCCCTTCCTACGTGCTGGCAAGTTTTCAAATTTTACACGGATCTTCTCTTCTCCACCCACAGTGTTCAGCACTATCTTCGCAACCAAATCCTTTGTCGTCAGCGATCTCTACACACAGAAATGGGCATAGCCCATTCTATCCATGGACTCTGTGAATGCATCAAATTTTATAAATTCCCCGAACAACCCCACCAGAGACTTCAAGAACCCCGGTTCCTAGTACTCCAGTGGCAGATCAAACAGCTGGATCGAGACCGGTGCCCAATCAAATAGACCATTGTCTTGATGCGCTCCCAGTCTCCAGGGGGCCAAGGCTAGTCCACGGGTGCCATAAAACCACAGATCCCCCGAGTAGCACCCTATCATAGTCCTCCACTGTTGCAAATGTGAATAGAAACCGGTCACTTGCCAGCCTCCGAACACGGACATCCTCCAACCCCCACGTCACACTGTTCCATTTTCTGATCAGATCCAGGTGCAACCTGACTCCCTCCAATATGAACTTGCCCAATAAGCTCCGCTCTAGTTCCTGCACCGCCTCCTCTAGTGGGTGCTCAACCCTAACCTGCAGGACTGCACCCTCCTGCGCGCAGCTATCGAGACCAGCGCCATTCTCTGGACCACCTACTACCCTGCCCTTGCTACCTCCCGCAACAGCTGATCCTCCGGCTCTTCCTACCACCATGCCCGTCCCCGCCGCATCTGCTCCTGGTGCCACTGTTGGTGCCGCTCCCGTCGCCACCGTCGTCGCCACCACCACCGTCACTGCCGCTGCTCCCATTTCTGTTGCCACTCCTATGCCCACTGCTGCTCCTGCTCCCAACATTTTGAAATTAATTGCTCCCAAAATTTTTTTACAAGAAGGGAGATTCTAGCAATGCAGATTTAAGGAAGCTGCTGGATTCTGGCAAACACAAAATTAAACTTCATTGTTTTTTTGTTTGTTATTTTATTTAATAAATCATTTCTCAAGATGTTGAGTTCATATTATTGTGTGCTCTCCAAATCACTGTGTGGATGTATTACTGTGTATTGGATTGTGAAATGTCCTGCACTTACCCCTTCTTGTTCACTGCAATGCTAGTAACGGCATTATTTCAAGAGTCATAGTAATTAGAGACTATGTTTCAGGTGCTGTTATGATAGACACTAACACATTTAATTTTAAGCATATGCTGCAAGGAAATCTCAAACTCACAATACGTTGGTTGATAAGCCAATGAGTCAGCAGTGGGCTACAACATCACCGGACTTTAAATGCAAAATGAATTAAATAGTAGATTAGTTTTTTATTTTTTAAAGATATGCATAATCAGCAGATGTCAATGAGGCATAGCTTGGTTAGAGAATGTAGGGCATCAATTAGATAGCTTTCTGTAGAAACTCATCATCAATTGAGCCACTTACCCTAACGGGTGAGTCCGTGTTGTTAGGGAAGAAAGCAGCATGATGATGGTAATCAGTGGATCAGATTGTTAAGATCTGAAGACTAGTCTCATTGTACTTCAAATTTTATTTTATTAATATAATCTTTTTTTACTTGTTAAAAAATGATAATCAGCAGATGAAACATCCCTAGATTTATTTTTAGACAATGTAAATTTTTAATTCTGAAGCAAACATTATTTTTGAAAAGTGATTGGCAACTTGTCATATTTAGGGCAGCGTTTGTAGGAATGGTGCTTAAGGGCAATGGAGGTGGTTAACGGCACTGCGCCTCTTATTTTTGGGGTTAGCAATACTGTGCACGGTGTGACTTTCTGGCAGTTAAATTATTATATCTGAAAATGACTTGTACTCTGGCAGTTAAATTATTATATCTGAAAAGGACTTCTATCATGTTTTTTAAACTTTCAGAATTCTTCTTAATCTTTTCTGATATGCTTTTTGGGTCAACTTGGCTCAACGATTTGGCTATGTAAATATTTTTGTGTACCAATATGTGATCAGCATCCTACATTGTTTCAGCATAAACCATTGGAATTGAATCTGTGATTCACTAATGTAAACTTAATGCATGCACCTCACTGACAGTGTTAGCACCCAAGTTTCTGTTATTTTTTTATTTGAATTTTATTAGAGGTGATATCTGCCCAAGCAATATTTTGTGCACATCCCTCAGCAATGAATAAGGTGTACTGCAATTGATGCTACAATCTGTTAATTTGGGCCATGTCATTCTCATCTTACATTTGCATACTTTCCTTTCAGGGTGCATACAAGCACTTGTCCATTGGCTACCCAGATTTACCTTTACAAGGCCTTTGTGGCCTATATTGATTTTTTTACAAGACATCTGATTGTACTTGTGTGACATAACTTTGCATGGGAACTGCTGAATCAAAATTTAGTTGGTTGATATTCGATTCCAGGTCCATTTAGGTTCTTGTTTGGCATCAATTTTTCTACTAAATGTATCTTTTTTGATCAATTTTGTAACTTCTGAAAATTTGTCTGTTTCATTGAAATTCTTCTTTAAATGGGAATACTGAGATTTTATGCTGCATTTTTAATCTTCATTCATGAACAAGGGAAAAAGTATAATACTCCTGAAAATCTGAATTTTAATATGAAATTCTTGAATAAAGGGAGCATTTTAGGATTTGTTTTATAAGCATGTGTCTTCTTGTTCAGCCAATTATCTGCTTATTGAGTAATGAAATATCAACTCTCTTGCATCTTTTTAAGCTTTGTCTTTTGTCTCTGGATCGTAAGAGTTTAAGGCTTTCTCTATAATTTATATGGTTTCCTTGAGATGTTTTTAACATCAAATGCTCTTTGATTGCAGTGAAAGCAGTTTCAGAGGAAAGGGAATCACCGTCAAAATCATTGTAAGTTTCCCCAGCTTTCCATGTTGTATGTGCAGCCTTAACACTTTATATCTTATGTTATATGAAATAAATGGACTTGAACTTATTTTTCATGTTGTACGTGTAACCTTAACACTTGAAATAAATGGACTTGAGCTTATTTTTCATGTCATACCCCTTTGAAGATAGGTCTTATGATCATAAGCTGATATGAAAATTTTAAATTAGACCGTTTAAGCAAAGTTTTCATGTGTAAGTGATTTTTCTAATTACTTAATATTTAAAATAGAGAACATTTTTGTTGTTGAGTGCGAGGGTCAAATTTTAATACCACTTTATAATAATATTTTAAGATTTTATGGAAACATGATCAATGGTTAGTTTTGACTTCTTGATAAAAAATTTTATTAACAAAATTGAATCACCATTCAAACTTATCTGTCCTTGCTCAAATTTGGAGTAGCAGTTTATCAGAGTTATTATCAGCCTACAGTTAACTTCGGTACTATAACCAACCTACAGTTATCATCAGCTGAGCACTTATTACACTTACAGAAGGAAAAAATTATAGTGAATCTTCAGATTAGATCCTTGCATGTATGCAATTTTTGTTCTGCTGAGATTATCTCTATACCATAAATATTTTCAACAGTTTTTCTACGATATTTCGAAGCATTTTTAATCAGACAAGCCTCCTGAACTATTGGCGACCGTTTGGGACGCGACTGCCAACGAGTGTCCTCGAATAGGATTTAGGTGCTTGCTGGTCTTTGGCAACACCAAGGCCCAGATATCTCTAAATAGACTTAGTAGTTAATGTGAGTATGTGTGTGCTGTTATGAAAAATAAAACGATTGGGTTGTGTGTAAAACTATAAATGACTTATTTTAAAGAGCTTTAGCCAACTTTGCAAAGTACCATGAGTTGTTGAGAGTTCCTATTTTGTTCAATTGTCTAATCTATGCGGTCCTTATAATACCTACTTGTAACAAATAAAGTTTTGCAAAAACATTTGAGCACAACTCTGCGAATCTACTTCTAATTTTCCCTAGAGAAAGAGATAGTTCCACAAGAAAACTAGAAATAGAGCGAGATTCAATGGAAATATAAAGAAGAGTAAAAGAAAGTAGATTTGTGTAAAGATCTCAAATGTTTAAACAAGGTAAAATGATACAAGTAAACACTTCGCAATAAAGCTATCCCAAATTCAATAACTACGAATTGTTCAAACTTCTAAGGCTCAAATAAGCAATTTCTTTAAGACAATCCTACTATACTACCAAAAAAATTGCTGCGTAAACTATCACATACCAGACTCTATTTTGGCTAGATAATGGATGTTAACAATTGCATTTAACAAAACCTTCAAAAGACTTGACAATTTATGATTGAAATACCACAGAAATTTACTTTAAAGATAAAAGAAGCTAGTCTGGTCCTATCAAAATATCAAAGATTTTCTGAACTCTCTTGACTATTGAATCGTTCAATGGCTTGACTACATGCAGAGGCTCTCTTACAACAATCTCAATAGCGGTTCTTATACATTGCACAATATTTCGAAGCATTTTTAATCAGACAAGCCTCCTGAACATATAAATTTCATGATTTAGAGTCACTCAGTAATGGCTTTGCTAAGCTTACGTGATATATTCAATCAAGAAGATGGGGACTGCATTTCATATGCAGTACTTTTATTAAAAGCTAATATATTGTTGTTGGAAGCTAAGACAATGTATTAGTTCTTAACATTTTATACATTGCAATAAGATCTTAGGAGAGATTATTTGAAAACCTCAACATGAATGGTATCATCAACAAATAATGTAGCTACAAAAGTGGGTATTGAAAATTTAGATGCCATGATAAATTTAGATTAGGCTTGGGAAATTATTAAAGAAAAGGTTTTAAAGAGATGACAAAATGAAACACAAAACTAAACATCTCTTTAATTTTATTTAAAAAACATTAAAGTTGGCATGCATGATGAAATAAAATATCTATCTGTATCCTTGTAAACCCTAAGTAGTAGAGTAAAAATGGGATCATGTTCCCTTCAAGTTAAAATTGGAAGATGAAATATTGTGCAGCATGAGAATAAAATATGCCAGTTGCACCTACTGCAAGTGATAGAAGAGCAACAAGTATTTTTTTGAGAGAATGTTTGGGATTATATTACTGAAAAATAGAAATTGTACAGTCAAAAAAATTTCTTGGGGGAGATGTCTCCCCCATTGAAAGGGAGAGAAATCATCGCACAAACTGCCAGAAATCACCCAACAGACCAGACCATGACAAACTTGAAACCCCCAGAACAAAAGTCCCCACCCATGAACACACCACATCAAAAACAGGGCCTCATAGATGACCCTGCAAGGAAACACCAGTAACAAGAAAAAACAAGAGCCAGTAGGCCTACAGTCCCCATGAAGACTACATACACTTAGACAACGTGGAGCATTCACAATCAGGAGATTCCTGGTCGTGAACATTTTTCAACACCTCCCAATGCTGCTTAGAATCCATGAAAGCAGCTGTTTGTTGGAATTCCTTGAAAGTAGCTTCTTTCCTAGGACATTTGTCAACATCCCCCTTACCATCAGGATGGAGCTTTGCAAAGGATCTTTTGATGTGTTGACACAACACCAACTAGGTGGTGTCAATGTTGATATTTAGGATGATGAATGGGCATTGCCCATTTCGCAGCCACATCTTGGCATTTTGGGCATGCACTTTATCCTGCTACCTCTGCAGCTATTCTACCTCCTCTTGTTCTTGTGCCTTGGCCAACAGCTTCATTCTCTCTTGCTCCACCCTCTGCTCCTTTTCTTATTGCAGTTCCTCCCTAATTTGGGCCCGTAGGTCATCAATCAAGGCAACCTAAGTCATCTTGTCCCGAATCGCATGCTTTCGTGATAGCTCCTCTTTTTCTACATGTTGTGCTTCCAATTGCATTGTCATGCGTTGATACCCCACCTCCTGGGTGCACCACTTAGATTCCCATATGTGCTGTTCCTCCTCCCTTGCTTTCTTAGTTGCTTCCTTCACGGTGCACAACAGCTCCTTGGAGTGTCGCCTCTCCATCACTAGACGCTAGGGAATTGGGGACACAGATATCTCCAAACCACCTTCTTCCTTGTTAGTAGCCCACAGACCCTCCTACCCTTGCACAAACCCTCTTTGTGACATTGTTTGCCTACATGTCTCCGTCAGCTTGTGGGTGTAAACCACTCTACATGGGGCCGTGGGCCCTAGTCCCGACATTGGGGAAGTAGCCCATCACAAAGCCAAGATCAACCCTGAGTGTCACCCCTAGCGTTGTCAACAAAGTGACTCCAAGAAAAACTTCGGCAAATTCACCCCATTGCCTAGCTGCATGCAGTTCAATAGGGTGAAGTGCATGCTTTGCAATTTCCATGCATTTCCTGATTGGACTAGGAAACGGTCCACTAGCTCTGCCGCCTGTTGCCTTATTAGAGGCAGTGCCAATTTTGGCACTTGGTAGCTGCTTGTTCATGGGACCACATCATTAAAGAAAATTTTGGTGTCTTGCAGGCCTTGTCCTGTTGGCAGCACCATTTCCCCCATCGTTGGTATCCCTAGATACATTGCAATCACAGTCTCCATTAGTGTTATTTTAACCTTGCAAAAGAAAGTAGTGTCCTTGGTCCAGTTGGAGGAGTCTATAGCTAGCTTCGGGTCCCCCTATAGTTGAGGGAGGACCTCAGCCCACTTGACCCGCTCTACAAGCTATCAAAGCTCTAGGTTCGCACAGTACACCATGCACGCTGGCTCGAATGTGGGCATCACACCCATTGCAACCAGCACTTCCTGCCAAAGCCAAGTGTCATTCGCTACAGTTTGTGCTAGCAGAGGGATGCATGCTAATTGGAAAACAATGCTGTTTTGAATTTTCCACAGCTCCCAAAGAAGTGCCGCCGCCCTAGAATCACCACTCAACCCCACATGACCATGTAGTGCCGCCGCGTACCCAGTGTCCACCATGTAGGGGCATTGATAAACAAAATGTTCCACCATCTTGGGGTTGTTGAAACATAATGAGCATTCGTTATTAATATGTAACCCCTGCTTGTGCAGAATAGCTTGCATAGGAAGTACATCATGTCCAATGAGCCAAATGAAAGTCTTAATTTTTTCCAGTAGCCAACCTTTCCAGATTTTTTTCCAGCCATCAACACAAGGGTATTTTGCTTGGATAAGCTACCATGGAGACTCCCCCAACAAGTCCCTTCCCAGCACAACCGGTGCATGCCTACAAAGTGTCTTCCATAGTGGTGAATCACGTTGGTCCACTTCCCAATGACTATATTTTCGATCCATTATTTTAATCCATTGAGTGGCCCCCTCTTGATTTTGTAATAGGTGATTCATTAAGCTTTGGTGTCCCATCATAATTTCATCTTCAAACTTTAAAGTGCCTAGCCCGTCAGCCTCCTTAGGACGTGCAGTTGTCTCCCACCCTACTAAATGCATGTGATTACCCCCTTTACCCCCAGACCAATTAAAGTTGTGCACCAGCTAATCAATCTTCTTAACAGTGGCTTGCAGGGGAGAAGCCATAGAAGCCATGAATTGGGCCATGGCAGCTAAAATTGCTGTTGCAAGCAAAATCCACCCTTTTCGAGTAAGGAACTAGTTAGCCCAATGTCCAATCCGAATCTTCATCTTCTGCACCAACTTGGACCACGTACGATTTCTCCCCCACTTGAATAGGGGAATACCTAAATATGAGTCCTATACCATACCTCTAAGAATCCCTACCACTTGTGAGATTCTGCTCCCAACTTGGGCATCAACATTAAGCAAGTGAAGTGTTGACTTGTTGCGATTGATGTCTAATCCTATCTCCAAGGCCATGCATTTGAGAGCACGGTTGATCGCCATAGCCTGCGGTATAGTGGCCCTAGACAATAACATAGTGTCGTCAGTGTAATGCTTAGCTAAGCATTCAATGCCCGCAATCTCAAGTCCTCTAACACCTTCCACCTTGTAGTATAATTGCAGGGTATCCATCGTGATAATAAAGAGCAAAGGAGAAAGTAGATCACCTTGTTGAAGACCTCTACTAGGGTGGGGTGGGAGGAGAACCCCCAAAACTTTCTCCCAATGTTGAATGAATAAGTTCCTGAGGCCTATAATTGAATACATAGACTGACAAAACTAGGATCAAAACCTTTTATTAATCATAATCGTGGATAGGGCCTCCTAGCTTACCATATTATAAGCTTTCATAATGTTGAGTTTTAGGCACATCCCAGGAAAGTTAGCCTTCCTCATGGCATGAAGAACTTCTTGCATCAGGATCACTTGGTCATGTAAGAGCCTACCTCTAATGAAGCCCGCTTGATGCTCCCCAACTAGCATAGGCATCGTTGGAACTAGATGTCTAACCAACTTCTTAGTGAAAACCTGAAGCAAAACATTATAAACCCTGATTGGCCGAAATTGCGTTGGATTTGTCAGGTTAGGTTGCTTAGGAATAAGCATGATCTTGGAGTAGTTAAGTTCCCATCTAACTTGTCACGTCCCTAGCATCAAATTGAAAGCACCTAACACATTTTGTTTGAGTAGATCTGTAAATTCCCTAAAGAACTCAATATTCTAGCCATTTGGACCAAGAGCTTTGCCCACTTTCATAGATGCCATGGCCGTGGCTAACTCTTGTATCATGAAGGGGGCTAAAACAATTGGTTCTCCTTTTCTCCCAACACGTGATGAACTTGCATTGAAAGTGGTAGCGTCTGCCTTTTACACCATATGTTGGTCCAATAATCTCCCATCACCTTTGCAATTGCCTGGGGGTCCTCCAGGGTGGACCCATCTTGCACCAAATGGAGTGTGTGTTTTGCCTATCCCTTTGATTTGGCAGCCACAAAGAAAAACCTTGTGTTCCAGCCCCCCTCCCTAGGCCATTGAACCCGGGATCATTGTTTCCAATACACTTCCTCCATAGCAAGATCTTGGAGCTACTTCAGAATATTGTCCTCCTCTCTCTCTAATTGTGCCCCTAGCTCTTGTTGAGCTTGAATATCTCTCAAGTGGTACTAGAGTACCTCCTGCAAGCTCTAAAAGAGAACTTGTCTTCAAGCTTTCTAGAATGGATTGCCCACTTTAGTTTGAGCAATCCATCATGGAGGAAATCCCTTGGGTCCCCTTGACTGGGGTAGCCTCCCCACATCTCCTCCACTAGAGGTCACAACTAGGGCTTGAGTAACTAGGAGCACTCAAACCAAAAAGGGGGAGGGTGTCTTCTTTGGTGCCTCCTCAAATGACATTCAATGGAACGGTGGTCTGATGCTTGCCTTTCCTTCCCCAAAACTTGGATGTCAAATTGCAGCAAAAGTTCTGAACTTACCCACACCCGGTCGATTCTAGACTATACTTGATCCTTGCCTTGCCTCCTATTGCTCCACTTGAAGCATTAGTTGTCAATCTCCATATCTACTAGTGCATTTGCTTTCAGGAACCCCTAAAATTGTTGTGCCCTAGGGGGATCATCATTATTGGTCCTTGATTTCTCCCATAGGTGTAGATGTTGATTGAAGTCATTGACAACAACCCAGTGCCTCACATTAGGCACCAATTCCGCCACTCACCTTAGCTCTTGCAACCTAGCCTTCCATCCTTGGGCCCCATAAAAATTGGTAAGCCAAATCCCGGTTGAAGGTATGCCTACCATTATACTCCAGATGGAAGAATCCAACAGGTTAAAGGGGGGTTTTGACAAAATCGCTAATCCCCATCCTCGGCCCTAACATGCCACTAGCTGTGTATTCCAACCTTCGCATCTTTAGATGATGGAATTCAGTTAATTGCAATTTTGTCTCTTGGAGACAGATCACATCACATTCTTCACTTCTAGCAATTTCCTTTAGGGATCATCATTATTGGTCCTTGATTTCTCCCATAGGTGTAGATGTTGATTGAAGTCATTGACAACAACCCAGTGCCTCACATTAGGCACCAATTCCGCCACTCACCTTAGCTCTTGCAACCTAGCCTTCCATCCTTGGGCCCCATAAAAATTGGTAAGCCAAATCCCGGTTGAAGGTATGCCTACCATTATACTCCAGATGGAAGAATCCAACAGGTTAAAGGGGGGTTTTGACAAAATCGCTAATCCCCATCCTCGGCCCTAACATGCCACTAGCTGTGTATTCCAACCTTCGCATCTTTAGATGATGGAATTCAGTTAATTGCAATTTTGTCTCTTGGAGACAGATCACATCACATTCTTCACTTCTAGCAATTTCCTTTAGGGTATTTCTCTTATAGTGTACCTTGTCCTCGGCAGTTCCATGAAGGAATCTTCATGGTTTACTAGTGGATCACTTTTTGTAGACCTTTTTAAAGGTTGGCTCCACTCCTAAATCAATATCCATCTGTCTTTTTGCCCTGAGTGAGTGGTGTCGAAGGCCTACTCGGCTTCCCTGGGATTGGTGAAAACAGAAAATTTCCAGGATCCTCTAGTATTAGATTAGGGATTTCAGACATTTTGGGCATTGACGCTCCCTGATGACCAACACCCATGACCAACACCCAATCATCCAACGGGGGGATTTCCACCCCCCTTCTTGTCATGGAAGGGACTAGGGAGTTGGAAGGCTCCCTCCCCTTGTGGGGACTACACTCACTTGACCCTGGTCTATGTGCTGAGATCACTGTTGTTCGTCCCAAAGTAGTAACCACTGCATTGGTGCCACCATTGGATGCCCATGGTGCCCATGGTGCCCCACTTGAACCTAGTGTCATTCCTTCTGCTTTGGTGGTGCTTGCATCCTAATAGGGGCTTGGTCTTTTCACCTAACTCTGCAAACAATCGCCATGTGGTTTTTTTTCCCATAGATGGAACAACCAGTGCCTGGTGGTGCAGCCTCCTTTGTCTCGTTGGCCAGATTTTCATAGTCCACTTGTATTGTCTCCTCTCTTGACGGGAGCTCTAGGACTATTTCTTTCACCAAATCTTTCGACAAGAGGGATCTTCACACACAAAAATGGGCAAAGCTGTCCACTACATGGAGTCGGTAAACTTATCGAAAGAGATGAACTTCTTGAAGAAACCAATGAGGGTTTTTAAGAACTCTGGCGTCCACATCTCCTAGGGAATTCCTGAGATGCGAATCCATATAGGCGCCTTTGAAAACAAATCTATATCCTGATGGGCACTTGGCCACCTTAGTGTTAGTGCAAGCCCTCATGCACTGTAAAACCACGGCCCCCCTAACAAGGCCTTGTCACAATCTTCCATCAATTGAAAAACGAACAAAGGAGCTCCTTCGAGAGGCTCCGTATTTCAAGCTCCTTCAAACCCCATGATTCAGAAGCCCATATTTGAATCAGTTCTAACTTTGGGCAAGCCCTTGAGGACACAAACTTACTAATCAAGCTTGTCTACATGTTGCGAACCCCCTCGTAAGGTGGCCCGTGAACCTGTAGTTGCATGGCACCCTCCCTTTGTGAGCAAGCTTCAATGCCCCTGTCCCCTGCCCTCCATCCGGCCCCCAGAAATGCCGCACCTGCAATTCGGACATCCCCATTGGCCCTACTGACAACCAAAGCCCATGCCACTTGCCATGTCACCATCTCCTTCACCCACTCCCTTGCTGACCCCCGCACCTGTGCGCTCCCACTCGCACTCCCTCTCCTCTGCCCATTATGTGCTTGTCCTTTAAAGTATTTGTTATGTTTATTTAATTTTGGAGTCAAGATATGTTGGATATTAGAAGACTTTTCTTAGGATAGATTTCTTTTGAAAAAAGTGGCAAATATCAAGTGCTAGTACTAGTTCATTATCTACAAATATCAAGTGCTAGTACTAGTTCATTATCTACAATAAGTGTTCAATGTCTGTTTTCAAGATTTATTGACTGACGTAGTTTGTACAAACTAATTTGTCTGACAGGTCCTTTGAGTTTATACAAAAGCAATTAAACTTTAGCTTTTCATATCCCTCACAGGTGCAATTAAAGAGAGGTTTCATTCCTAAACAAAATGAAAAGACACAGAAAGGGATGTAAAAATATTGTTACTTAATTTGTTCAACTTTTCAGTGTTTTTTCTCTATTATAATTTTTTGAAAATCCTGAAGTTTGATTGCGAAAAGGGGGTGAAATTGATCTTTTTGGAATTTCAGATAACACACTTACCCTGCATTGGTATCTTCTCTTTACTCAGTGTTTTTACTAGCATTGGATGTTTCATTGTCATTCACGTGTATCCTCTTCTCAATGATAATGAGCAACACCTCCCTGTTTAAAGTTGTTTAGAAATGCTAAATTTATTACTTACATTCTGCAAATTGGAGATAGCATACTGATGTTGAAAACTGAAAATGAACTTTACTACTGATCATTTTCTTTTCCACCTGGGGATCACAGTATACAACTTTACTAATCTGGCTGTAATCATTTTGATCTCTCCATGGATTGCAGGGATGATGTTAATAATTCAGATGATGATAATGCCGCTAAGCAGGATAAACTTTCATTGAAAAGGAAAGGATTGGGTTCAGAGGCTAAAGCTGAACTTGCTGCAAAAGCTGATTTGGATGCACAACTCTTAGATCCTGTGGAACAGCGAAGGCAAATGCTAAAACAAAAAAAACGAAGGCAGCAGGGTCGTGAAGAAGAGGTAAACGCTTGATTTAATTCTGCTTAAAGATTAGCAAACATTTTTCTTAGAGACATGTTAAATATATTGCTATTCCAGACATTGGCAAAGCTGCAAAAGTTCATGGGCGGATTGCGAAAATCAAGATTATCAGATACAGATAAAACTGCAAATCTAAATAATGAGGAGGAGGATGATGAAGGCGACTGGCGTGCACACAAGTTGAAATTTATGGCTGATGCTTCAAAGAAAGTATGTTGTGCATTGTTTTTATTGCACGTTCTTCTCTTTTTTCTTTACTTGATGCAAAACATTTAATGCAAAAATTCCTCTCATTTCCTATTTGTTTATGATGAGGTTTTTTTTATACTTTTGATTTTTTTGGGGAAAAGTTAAAGCTCAAGGATCTATATCTGCAACAGGATGATATGGCAAGGAAGGATGAGCCTGATGCATATGTAGTCCATGATCCTCTTTTAGAAAAAGGGAAACAAAAATTCAACAAAATGCAAGCAAGAATGAAGCGTCGTGAACGTGAATGGGCTGGAAAAGCTATATCCTGAGGCTGAGGGCTTATATGCTAAATGCACATTAAAAGAAGCAGGAATGTAGAGTCTTCTTTGGAAACTTTGCAGACTTTTTGTTCAGGTTTTTCTCTGGTTCCTACTTTGTTTACTTATGGCTCAGTCATTTGAAATGGTCTATGTTGTGATTTGCCTGGCTGTTTTCAGTATTTTTACCCAATTTTGTCAGCCAACTGAGAGATGCATTATACAACACATGATATTAAGTGAACAGTGCATACTCTTATTCAGTGATCAGTGCATACTCTTTGAATCCATACACAGACTCAACTACCCCAATGGATATTAGCGTGCAATGCAGTTGGTAGTTTTCATTCATCAAAGAGAAATTTATCTCAAGGAATCAGGTAGAAGTTTGTCCTATTCCTCTGTCGATGCTTTTTCCAGAAAATTTTGGAGCTCAACAGGTCAAATTACCTTACCTTGTTTGTCTAATACTAGCCCAGAATTGGGCAGGGTTAGCGTGTAGCCATTACATTTAAACTGGAAATTCCAAAAGCAGTCACTTGAAATCTGTTGTATGATTACTGTTATAGAACTTAAACCAGAACTATCAAATTGAAATTGTATTGTTTGCTTCCCTATTTGTGTTTTCTCGTAAGGAGAAGAGTTCAGAGAAGCTTGCTACGTCAATGGTACCCATCTTTAGATTCCAATATGGAACATAAAGATAACTCTTCTTAACAAGTTCATGATCTATTGTAATGGATGAAAATGATTACCCTTGTTTTTCATGTTTCATTGTGTGCATGAAAATAAGCATGGCTCCATCATATAAACTTTGAGCATATCGATTGCAAATGAATATACTGGAATTTTCTCTATTAGTTTGAAAAGGAAAAATATACTTTTATTAACATAATGTAAATTCTTACAGAAAAGAAAGCAGAAATTAGTTAGATGACAATTAAGAAAAATTTGCATCAATCTCCTTGGGAAATCTCACAAAATTCCATACAAATGCTCATGTTAGAACCTAAAACGAGTGAAACATAGGTACACCCCAAGATATATAGTCCAGTTGGAACTTTATATAACTTAGCATTGCCCACTGGAATTGAACCCATGACCTATGGCTTCCAAATCAAAAGTCTTACCACTAGAGCTTCCAAACGCTCATGATCATGGCAAGTTTTTAAATATGAAAAATGTAAATTACATCAAGGCATGTGGCTTCGACATGAGCATTTCTTTATATTGAAAGTATTAGAGAGAATGATCACACTTATAGCTTTGGTTAAAAAATGAATTTTGTTTTATAGGTTGTAGGGCTATGCAAGCACTTCTTGGACATGTTTAAACTCAATGTTAATTTATTTTTTAATAATGAAATAAGAGAATTCAAACTATTTAAAATTGCTTACTCTTAAGGATTGAATATTTTTGTTTTTTTTGCCCATTAACCAAGGTTTATTAATTAGAGTTCATCATTTGTGCTTGAGTATTAATGACCATTGTGAAATATGAAGATTCTTTTGTTCATTTCTTCTTTTTATTATTGGATTTGAAGTAGCATATTGTTACAATGTTTTCAACCATTCCTTAAGAAGTTTTCTTTGGTGATGGTCTTCAACTTTCATAATTTTTGCAATTTGCTTGGAGTTTTCTTTATCTTCATATTCTTTGTTGTAGTATGAAGATAGCCTTCAACTTTAGTAAATTTTGTAACTTTTCTTCTAGGCAAGATATAGGTGAAAAAGACATAATTCCATGAAGAGTGTATTGTTATCTTAAAGGTAACAAAGGACCATCTTAAAGTGAATAAACTATGGTCAAATTCAAGTTAACTCATGAAACAATGATGTTGTATTGTTTATATTTTAATTAATCCAAGAAAATGAAAATGTTGAAGTGAGCTTAATTATAACTTAAATTAGCTTCAAATTTTTTTATAAAAAATGTTTAATGTTTTAAGTCAACCATGATGATTGGTACATGAAATAATAAAAGAATTAGAACTAAGAAATGTGTTAGAACTAGGAAATGTGTTGTATGGAATTTAGAATTAAAATAGATGGCTTCTTTTTTTAAAATAATGAATAGAGTTGCATATAGTAAAATGTATATGCTAAAAGGAAAAATTAAAAATGTTAACAGCTTTTTAATTTTTAGAATATAGATGTCTCATTTTTATGCTATCTATTTAATTATAGCAATAAATTTTGCGAGCAATGTTAGTATTGTTGAAATTTTTGTTGGTGAATGATATCTATGTATGAAACATAGTTGACAACGTTGATCCCATTCAACTACATTAGTTTTAGCTAATCTAGAATTAACCTAGTTATATTATTATAAGTGTTTGACCAACAATAATATGACATAATTCACACAACATAACATTCAAGTCTCTTTATATTTATGGTACTTCAACAAGTCTTTATTTTCTTTTGCATTTTTCTCTTCTACCCAATTGAAATCAATCTTATTCTAAGGCTTAGCTCTTCTATGGGGGTGGTCTATTGCATTCATAACTATTCTACATACTTTGGATTGTCTTCCCTACCAATGCCAATCCCCAACTAGTAGACCATGTTTAGGTTGTTGCCTAGCGTAAACTTAAAAATCTTCCAAACTAGAATAAAAGAATCTCCTAAACTATTAAATGAATTGTGTAAAAAGTAAGTTTTTAAGGATTCAAAGATTTACTAAAACAAATGATTAAAGTTTTTAAGGATTTAAAGGTTTAATAAAACAAATGATTAATTTTTGTGCATGGGATATTCATCTTAGTTAATATGGGCATAAATACATCCTAGGGAGCTTCTCCTCACAATGGCCAAAGTCAAAAGCAACTCTTGAGTGTTACAAGTCTTAGATCTTTAAAATCATGATGATACTGAGTGATTCCAAGCATTGAAGAGAGAGAAACATAGAGTTCAATACTTAACGTTAGTGAAGTAATTGCATCCTAACCTTGTCTTAACATGAGTTTTTCAATGTTGGCTTAGCTTAACTCAAGTCCTACCCTCATGCATTATAAGAGGAGCCCTACAAATGTAGAGCTTACTAAAGTATCAAAAACCTAAACAAGTAGTTTCATACCTATCTTGAATAGCCCATACTTGTCTAGGATGATCTTATTGATACTTGGGAATCCTTGCCTAGGCTAAAATAATTTGTTTGTTTGCTTTTTTAGATGAATATATTTTTTGATTACAATTTTGGTTATGGTTGAAGCAGGTTTGATGAAGCGTGGGGATTATTGATATCACCTAATGCATTAGAATGTAGACTAACATGAGAATTGCTGAGTGGCGAGGTACCCCTACACTCAACCATACGAATATGAGTGTTTCTGGCACGATCCAGTCGAACTTCGCAGACATGCTAGTTGTGGTATCTAGATAGTTACTCGTTGATCGCAGTTCGTTGTCTTCTCACTTGGACTAGTATATGCTTTGTCACGTATGGTTTAGTCCAGAGTGAGGTGTATGATATGTTCCTAAACTAATGCTACTCTTGGAGGCAATGGAAAATAACTTTAATTAGGCTAAGAGGAAAGAGAGAGAGGGTCTAAGCTAATAAGAGATAGGGAGAGAGAATCTAAGCTAGCCTAAGTGCGATGAGCATCCATTCCTTAATCATCCGTACACATCTTAGGCCTCGTGCACGACTACCACTGGGATTACCAAGCACATGGCCTAAGTACGCTATTGGGATACCAAGTAGTCACACGTAGATGCTCGTGATTAAGTCGTACTCATTCCGTGTTTAATAACAATAATAATTAAGTAATTAAACTAAGTGAATGCTGCAATGATGATGTAATCTTGATCTTTATTTCCGGTCATGTGCGTGTCCAAGTACGTCACACTCAAATAAAGGATGCCATACAATGACAATCATCACACTGCGGGCATGCACTGGGGGAAAGGGTTGAGAAGAACTAGAAATGAAAACTAAGAACTAACTAAGATTGACTAACTTCTATCTAAAAACTTGACTCCTCTTGTGTGCCTACATGAGTATTTATAGGCTCGCATAGGAGTCACGATATCATGTATCCGATATCGTTACTTGGGTTGTGATATCACGTACCCAATATTGTGGATCCGATATTGGGGGTCCGATATCGTAGCCAGATGAATCACGATTCATCATACCCCCATGACTGAATGAAAATTTGTCCTTGAGTTAAAATGAGAACAAGCCCCATTGATTACACAGTGGATAGGTATGGGATTATTGATTGACGAGAAATTTATTCATGCCGTAGTGGAGAACTCAATAGAACAAAATTGGGACACAACACAAAATTACAAAATTTCACAATTGCAAAATTGTAAACTTTATTTGGCTCGTGATTCCAGGTGGTGGTGGCTCCTCCATGGGTCACTTCCCCTTGTCTTGTGTTCCAGGTGTTGGAATTTGAGGACGTTGAAGCAGTGCTTGGAGCTTTTCCTTTTCCGTTCGGGTATCCTATGCCGTCCATGTTGATATTCCGATGTTTGATGGAGTTGACACCTTCCATGGGCATGGTAGTTGCGGAAACATTTTGTTTGCTTTGATGTACCAGGCCGTAAACAACTGTCGTTCCTCCTTGTAGGCTCTGGCTTTGTCCCTGTACTTCTGAAAATCTGTAAGCCGTCGAGCCAAGTCCACTGCGACATCTTTTTGTCCTTGGTAGCTTGCTTTAACCACCTCTAGTTTAGAATTTGCAACTTCTAGTCTTTGCAACATTTTCTTGTGCTCTGCAAATTCTACTTCATATTTAGCATAGGTGGTAGCTACTTGCCTCTCGAGCTCTGTCCTCGGGCATCTTGCTGTTAACATGGCTAGATTGGCATACTATAGGTTTGCCAATTCCATGTACTCTGTGAGATCCTGAATCTGTAGGTCCCAGCTTTTAAGTTTTGCTTGGTGGGAAAATGCATATGTATCCAATATGGCCCGCCAATCAGTGTGTTGAGCACTGAAAGTGTTGATGTGGGCCTTGGCCATATGGATCTCCTTTTCTATAACTTTCTTGTACATTCCCACCTGGTCTTAGAAATGCTCCTTTAACTTCTCGTGCTGCTTGGCCTCATTTTGCCATGCGCTTATTTCGATGGCCGTCTTTTGACTGATTGCGTGTATCTCCTCCATTGAGAGGGTTCGATTCTCTCTGGCCAAACGGTTCATGTCTTGGTTGACCCTGATCAATTGTTCTCATAATTGTTGAAATTTTTCTTCGAGAACATTCTTCTGTTTCTCCACAGTGGTCAACTGAAGATTATCAGCAGCGAGCTGTTTACTCTCTTCTTGTAAGGCTCTGAGTGCCTTGGCTTACGCGTAGGTTTGTGCCCAGTCGGCCTTCTCTTTCTCCTCCACCATTCTTTTATTATCCGCCAAAAGTTTATTGAGTTGCTTGGTCCTGAAGGTGTCTAGCTGGTTTGGGAGAATGAATTGAGAGGGGTCTCGCTATGCAGCTTGTAGGGTTATGAGTTGGAGTCTTGCTAACTCCGCTTCTACGTGCTCGGCGCTTGTCATGATCAACTTTCCTTTGGTGGAGATGAGGTTCGATTGTGCTACCGTGACATCTTGTGGGATGTCAAACACGGATGTCATTACTTGTCTTATTTGGAGCAACTGATCAAGCACATCCTCATGCTCCGCAGGAGTCATCGAGGGACCAGCCAAAGTTTGAGCATCATGTGCTCCTGTGAAGTTTTCCGGTGGCACAATAGAGACGGTGGCACAATAGGGACGTTAAAGGATTCTTTGATGTGGTCTACGACCACCTCTATGGCTCTTGCTGCATCCTGGTGCTGCATGACCACCACTGTGGCCCCTTCACCAGTCTCCAATTGAACATGAAAGGATGCAGCATTCCCTGTTGTTGTGACCACTGAGTCTCCCCTCCTCTTGTCTAAATGGACACCTCACCCCATGCGCAATTTATAGAGACAATGGGCTGTACGGTATCGTTGATGACGCGGAAGAGATTAGCATCATCATGACTTCCCCACCTGACTATCTCAGCGATGACCTTGACAGGGCTCATCAACGGTCGATAATCCTACGGTGGTGGTGGCAGTTGGTCTCGCTGGCTCGTGTCGGGCCCTGCTTCTTCTTGTTGTCTGGGCCTCGTGCTTGGAAGTTGGCTAGGCCCTACAATTTGAGCTACAGTGGGCCCCACTATTTGTTCTTGCTCTGGCTTTGGCTCCAACGTCTCACCAACACTTTTTCTTGGAGCTAGTGGCTTCAGTAGTTCAGTGAACGAAGCATTATGGGCTCTTCTGAAGATGTCATTGGTGTACCTCAGAATACTAGCACACTTGCATAGCTTCCTGATGAGACAAGGGAAGGGCAACACAAACTTCCTTGTCTTGCGTTCTTCGAACCGCCTTAAGATCTCCATGAGATATAGATGAGGCAGGTTAACGTTAACCTTTTCCATCAATATCACACTTCCTCTTGTCACATATGTTGAAATTCTGTTCAGTCCTCTTGTGGGGAAGATGTGATAATTTCCAATTTTGAAGTATATCCTTTCTTCTAGCGTCAGCTCTCCATATGTCTTATCTTCTTTACTGTATGCCCTCTTTAACCACACCTTTCGTGCATCTGCGTCGGAGCGAGTGGACAGGCGAGCAACTTTCGACCCCGTATTTAGAAGGTTTAACACTTCTGAAATGGCCTTGGCGGAAAAATCAACAGACACACCACCAATGTCAACCATGGTGCCTTCTTCTTTATTGTGCCAAAATTGATACGTTTCTCCTAAGTACTAGGCATCGTTTTCGAAGAGGATAGGCCATAATGAGGACCCTTTGAGCTGGTCCCTAATGGCCTCAGGAGCGAATTCCGTGAAGGGTCCGAAGTTCAATTCCATGATCATTGTAGCTGATGTGGACCTTTCACGGATGACCTAAACACACTTTGGGGACAATGTGAGGTGTTCTCCCTATTCAGGCGCTGCAGCAGCTCCACCTTCTGCTTGTCCCGATTGTACAGTAGCAGGAGTCTCTTGATGGATACTGAATCATTGCACTTCTTGCTCTACACGTTGTTCAACAGACACCTGTCCTTTACCTCTCTTGGGTTGCTTAGACACACCTTGAGAAGGACCTTCTTATTGTCCACGCTTTGGGGCCATTTGCAATCAGATAGGGCCAATCATTAGTAAGGTTGTTTGCAAAAGTTAAGTTATACCTTACTTCTTGCCTTAATGAATTTGTTTCTTATTCCGTGTGATTTAAAGGTAGAAATTTTATGGAAATGTCCCCAAAAGGTTTTAATATTTGGCCCACTTTGCTTAGGTGGTTTCAAAGTTTAATTTCCCAATATAGATAAGGAGATAAAATTGTTTTTGGCACATGTTTATTATTTTTATAACTAATTACCCTTGATAGTGTCCTTTGGGTGATGACAAATTTCAAAAAATTTATGTGCAATTCAAAGTGTACCCCTCCCCCATGACTAAGCTGAACACTTTGGGTTTAGATAGGTTCAAACGGAATGCAAATCGGAGCATTGGCGAGCGAGTTATGGTTGGTAGATCAAGAGGTGTGCAAGTTGCAAGTCATAGAAGAAAATTTGAAAAACTTTCCCGCGTGAACAGTTGCAAATGATGTTGATG